>CAUYPK010110036.1:0-32085 GCA_963574355.1 Loris lydekkerianus | reverse complement strand
TAGAGGATTGGGCTGGTCATTATGGAGGATAGGTCTGAGAATATCCTGAAGAGCTGGTTTGGTTATGGCAAATTTCTTCAACATATGAATGTCATTAAAGTATTTAATTTCTCCATCATAAGTGAAACTCAGTTTAGCTGAATACAGGATCCGGTGTTGAAAGTTATTTTGTTTTAGGAGATTAAAAGTCGATGACCACCCTCTTCAGGCTTGAAAAGTTTCAGCAAAGTGATCTGCAGTCATTCTAATATTCTTCCCTTTGTAGGTAATGGCTTTCTTATGTCTGGCCGCTTTGAGAATTTTCTCCTTCATATTAACTTTAGTGAAGTTAATTATGATATGCCTGAGGTATGTCTTATTGGGATTGAGTCATGCTAGGTTTCTGAAACTGTCTAGTATCTGAGTTTCAGGATCTCTAGGCATGTCTGGAAAATTCTCTTTCATAATTTCATGGAGAAGGGCCTCTGTGCCTAGTGAGGCTACTTCATCTGTTTCAGGGATTCCAAAGAGGTAGATATTAGCCTTCTTCGGATTATCCCAGAGCTCTCTGAGAGAATGGTCTGTTTTTGCTCTCCATTTTTCTTCCTCTTTGAGAGTTTGGGAGTGTTCAAAAGCTTTGTCTTCAGTGTCAGAAATTCTTTCTTCTTCTTGCTCCACTCTGTTACTGAGGGATTCTACTGTATTTTTCAGCTGTTTGAGATCTGCAAATTCTTGCTTCAGTGTGTCTAAATCTTTGGTGGTTTTGTCTTTAAATTCATTAAATTCTTGAGACAATTTTTGAATTTCTTCTCGAATTCCTAATTTTGACTTTTGAATTGTTGCTCAAAGTTGTAATTCCAAATTTTCCTCCACTTTGTTGATCTTATTTGTAATCCAAATTCTGAATTCGATTTCTAACATCTCAGCCAGTTGTTTATGAATGGGATCTTCAGTTACATCTACCATATCTTTCCTTTGGGGGGTTGATCTATTCTGATTATTCATGTTACCAGAGTTTTTCTGCTGATTGTTTTACACCCTTTGATTTTTCCATTGGAGCTTTGTCGAGGACCTGTACAGTGCTATGTCCTGAGAAACAAGGGACCTGTTTGGTGTGGTGGGGCTAAGTGCTTCTGTCTTGTTTTCAGCTGGTTTCTGTTTGACCCAGCTGAAACAGACCCCGGTTACTGTGGGTTGAAGTCGCAGCTGTGGAGAAATACCAGCATTTAAGTCACCCCTCCCCCCCACAGGCAACAATTGGATATGGAAGATAAAACTTTCCTACAACCACACACCGAGGACACCCCCTGAATGGTCCTCATGCGATTGGCTCAGTTCAAAAGGTCCAAATCAATTGTCTCAGTCAGCACCTGTCTCAGGTGGAAGAGTTTAAAAGGTCTCTGGGAACTGGATCACATGGGTCTGGTGACTACTCTGATATGGCTTGCTCCAGTGCTGTGTGGAGACAGGAGGAGACACACAGCAAATAGATCAGTCTGGAAAGATTGATATCTCCTTCCCCACCTTGCACCTCTGTCACACCCAGTCACTGATAGCCCTACAGTTGGCTGACCCAGTTGCCTGTAGTGAACAGATACTCCAGGGGTTTGCACCTGCCTGATTCACAAGGATTCTATTTCTGTTCAGCCAGGCCGCTGCTGCGCTCTACCTCTATTTAGCAGGAGGAGGCAAGGCCTGACAACCTAGGGTGCCTGATGAAGGCCGGGGGTGTTCATTCAGTTCCAGCTCCACCTCTGATTGATGTTACTGACAGAACAGAACAGAACAACTTTGTAGGATATGGTTCCTGTTCCTGCTAAATTCCCCTATCCATTCTATCCTGCTGCCTTCGTTTGTCTATAGGCTGATGATCCCCTGAGGGCCAGGTGCATCTTAGGCTCAGTAAAGTGGTCCTCTGGATCAGCCCCACCCTGGGAATTTCCCGGTCTGTGCTCCACCCAGGTCGGTACTGCCTCAGGCAAGTCCTTTACTCATGGGGCCTGTGTTTCCATCTCGGATTTGTTGCCAGCCTCCTTTGGTTACCCAGGGAGATAGGGGATGTGGCTTCATAATATCTGGGAGTAAACCGTATTTTTGTTAAAAGACAGCTGCCATTCAGTGCCTCAGGGAACTGCTGTTCAGGTGTAGTTCCCTCTCAGCCAACCGTCCTCTCCTCGCTCCTGTGCCCCAGAGGCAGCACTGACCAGCTGCAGTTCAGGCACTGTTCATATCCCTCGAGAAATCACCCAAGAATCTGGACTCCTGGGGGACAGGTCTCCAGACCTCAGAGTGAGAGTGGAGGGGAGTGCTGGGAGCTCAGAGTTGCAGGTAGAGAATATATACAGTTGTCTATAGTTTTATGCCTGGGAGGAGAACTTTGTGGCACCCTAGTAGGGGAGGTAGGTCAAGTTTTTAGAGGGTAACTCCCATGGAGTGTAGTGGGAGGACCTTTGAACTCTGCTCATTTGTTTGTGGGGCACTCTGAGCTGTTCTCATGGGGGAGGGGACTCCCATCCGCTTGGTGGTGGATTTTGTACCTTTGGTTTATATCCTTGTGGTTGCAGCTTGTCTCAGCGGGGTTGATGTGCGTTCTTCAACCTTCTTTCTTGGTGCAGCTCAAATCCACCAGGTTACTTGCTAAATTTCTGTCCTTTAACTCTCCCTCTGGATGGGAGCCTCTGTGGAGAACTGGCTTCAGTCAGCCATCTTGTCTCCCCAACAGTCAACATTTTTTGAGTTCTCAGTATATATATTCTATATTGGGCACTCTACCCTCATCATCTCATTCATTCTTCAGGGTTGCTACAAAGCCACCCATCATAGACATTATAGACCTATGCATTTTTTAGTGGCAATTCTTCATATGATAAGTGTATAGTAACTTATTTTAATAAAATTAGAATATTAAAGATTTCTGAGCTAAACATAGAATGTGCAGAAGGTTTTAATTTGTGTTTTCCTGATAATAATGTCGAGCATTTTTCGTATTTTTTTTTTTTTTTCCATTCTTGGGATGCTTTACTAAGGATAATGTGTTCCATTTCTATACAGGTCAATACAAAGGATGTAAAGTCTCCATATTTTTTTTTTCATAGCTGTGTACGTTAATGCAATTGTGGAGTTCAATGTGCTGGTTTTATATACAAATTGAAATATTTTCATCAAACAGGTTAACATAGCCTTCGCTGCATTTTCTTAGTTTTTGTGTTCAGACATTTGTATTCTACATTTAGTAAATTTCACATGTACCCTTGTAAGATGCACTGTAGGTGTAGTCCCACCAATCACCCTTCCTTCACCCATCCTCCCCCTCCCTTTCACCTTTCCCCATATTCTTAGGTTATAATTGGATTATAGCTTTCATATGAGAGCTATAACTTGGTTTAATAGTAGGGCTGAGTACACTGGATACTTTTTTCTCCATTCTTGAGATACTTTGCTAAGAAGAATATGTTGCAGCTCCATCCATGTAACATGAAAGAGATAAAGTCTCCATCTCTTTTTAAGGCTGAATAATATTCCATGGTGTTATGGAAAAATTTTGAGAAGCTTCTATTGATGTATTTTTCCCACTTTTTAACAGGATTGTTTGGTTTTCATTGCTGATTTTCTTGAGTGAGTTCTTTGTAAAATTCTGGATATTAGCTCTTTGTCAAATGTGTAGCTTGCAATATTTTCTTCCATTTTATAAGCTCTGTTGGTTATTTCATTAGCTGTAAAGAGATTTTTTGTTTAATCAAATCCAATTTATTGGTTTTTGTTTTTGCCATGATTGTCATTTGGATCTTCTTAATAAATTCTTTGCCTAGGCCAATATCTAGAAGTTAGAATGGCTTTCATTAAAAAGTCCAAAGCCAATAGATGCTGCCATGGATGCACAGAGAAAGAAACACTTACATATTTTTGGTGGGATTGCAAATTAGTACAACCTCTATAAAGAGCAGTGTGAAGATTCCCCCAAGAACTAAAAGTAGACCTACTATTTGATCCAGAAACCCAACCACCCACCACTGAGTATCTTTCCAAAGGAAAAGAAGACTTTTTATCAAACAGACACATGGACTCAAATGTTTATTGTAGCACAATTCACAACTGCAAAGATGTGCAGTCAACCCAAGTGCCCATCAGTTCATGACTGGACTAATAAAATGCAGCATGTATATTCCATGGAGTATTTCTCAGCCATATAAAAGAGGAGTTAAAACCTTTTGCCACAATCTGGATGGAACTGCATGCCATTATCCTAAGTAAAGTATCTCAATAATAGACAAACAACCACTCCATGTACTCACTATTAAATTATGACTAAATTGTAGGCATACATCTGCATAGGGAGAACTAAAATTCAGTGGAAATCATCCAGGGGATGGGGCAAGGAAGGGATACGTGAAAACCTACCTAATGGGTACAATAAGCACTAGTTAGGTGATTGGCACACCTGTGGCTTGGACTTAAGCTTTAAAAACTGATACATATGACCTAAAACATTAGTACCTCACTTAATATTTTAAAATAAAAAAGAATATATAA
Source organism: Loris lydekkerianus (assembly GCA_963574355.1). NCBI lineage: Eukaryota > Metazoa > Chordata > Mammalia > Primates > Lorisidae > Loris > Loris lydekkerianus. Next base: position 27,576 of record CAUYPK010110036.1, on the reverse strand, counting down.
AAAAGATGCTTATTTTATTTTACATGTTCATTGATCAGAGACGATTCAGATAACATTATAAGAGAAAAGAATAATCTTTTTCCTTCTTATGAGCTTATTTCTATAAATTTGTATTTGAATGAAAAAATACAATGTGGAGGATGTAGGCAGACTTCAGAGAAGAAAAGCAGGTTTATGTGACAAAATATGAAATTGACACCTTATCCTTAGAAGAAAACATTAAGAGATCATTTTATTTTGGCCTTTGATATTTCATTGATCTTTGTAAACTAGAAGTTGATTAGCTGTTCACAAGATTTTTGAAAGAGATATTAAAATGTAATAGTCATAAATTAAAACATGAAGATTCTGAGATACCAAAAAGAAAAAAAAAAGAATGTCCTAAAAAAGCGATGCTATTCTCTATGAACACAAATGCACTATAGGGCCTGCGTGGTCCTGAGTATCGTCATTATCATAGAGTTCACCATTGTCATCTTTATGTTCATGGCCTCTTTTCTCTCTCTCTCTTTTTTTGCTATTTCCTTGTCACAGGTGAGAAATCTGCTATCCAGAGAGGTTAAAGACTTGCTCAGCATTTTACAGCCAACAAGTGACAGAGCTGTGATTTGAATTGCCTGTGGGAATCTCCACACTATACCACACTGCACATCCCATTGGCCCCTGTTCAGGGCTCAGCATGTAGTAGTTGTCCAAGTGACAGCAAAAGGAGAGGAGTCAAAATGCTGAGTAAAACACAATTTTTGAGATGATGAAAACTCTGAGATAGGTGAATAAGGGGACTTTGGCAATAGGCAAAAAAAAAAATAAAAAAGACTTTCTGTGATTCTGATTTCATTTCTTTTGTCTGTGCCCACCTAATCTGTAGGGTAATGAATACTTTAGACAATATTAATTAGTGAACCCTTCTTTTGAAGACAAGTTAAACATTAGAAAATCCATAGCACATCCACTCACTGACCAAACCTTCCTCTCAGAGCCGAGGCAGAGCACTGCGGTGTAGTTTCAGATGATGGCACGGAGGGAATGCAGGAATGGGTTGCATTTGCAGCCCCAGTGAAATCATATGAGTCATTCGGCTAACCATGCTCAATTGCAGAAAGAGGAAAACAAATACCCTTGAAGGACCGACACAAACATGGAATCAGCCTGATCCCAGGCCTCTTTGTCACCTTGGGCAATAAAAAAAAAATCCTAGCCACGCACAGAAGCTGTTTCAGTTGTCCTCCCTGCATGGGCTCTTCTTTCTTTCAGGTGTGAGATCTAAAACTAATAGTTCAAAGCACTAGAAAAAATCATCTCTGCAATGCTTTTAACTTTGATAAAACAATGGTATGATTTATCCCTCTAGCCTTCCCTTTATTTGGAATTTTAGATAAGTATTTTAATAAAGCAGGAAAAGATAATGACACTGATATCTCTCTTACTTTCATTCATGGAGATAATATAGAATCATGATGACTGGAAATTAGTCTTAGTAAAATCATGAACAACATGTTTTTTTCCTGGTGCTTCCAGCTATCTGATTCTGGGACCCTTTCAATTTGTGTGGCATGTTCCTTCTTATTCTTCCCATTCACAGATGAGAGTGTTCTGACTGTGGCATTGTTTCATCCCCATTAGATGTTACTAAACTGACCCAACTATGTTGGTGAGTGTCATCATAGCTGGCTCTGTAAAAATACAAAAAAAAGAAAAACAACACACACACATGTACATTTGCATTTGTATATGTACACGTCATATAAGGGAGGTGTATGGGAGTTGCCTGGCTTTGATGGTTCAAGATTTATGTAAAGTTTTGAGTAGAAAAAAATAGTCATTCCAAATTCTGGCAGGGAATCAAAGTACCTAAGAAGTTTTATTTAGTTAGTTAGTATGTTTCCCCTTCCATTCCAGAAACTTAATTATATTGGGCAAATGAGGGGAGGGCTAGGATTCTCATTCAGTCTTATTTAAAGCCAAATTTGGGTACCAATGGTGTGATGTTCTAATATGTTTTGTGTATGATATAATGTCTATCAAGTTTTAAAGTACATGTAACAATGAATTATTGGATATAACAAATAATGCTCCAGCAATGGAGAGAAAAGACTATTCAGAATAAAGATAACACAAGTTCTTTAGGTGGGAATTCAACAAATGAATAGCAAATAGTTTTCAAAGAGTCAACTGGTTAAAATATCTCTGAAATGAAGAAAAGACTAAATTGATCAATTCAAAGAATTCTTAATGTACCAAAAAAAAAAAAAAAAAAAAAATTGATTCAGGGCAGCACCTGTGGCTCAAAGGAATAGGGCGCCAGCCCCATATGTTAGAGGTGGTGAGTTCAAGCCCAGCCCCAGCCAAAAACTGCAAACAAAACAAAACAATTAGTTCAGAACTATACAAACTGAAACATATCCTAGGTAAGTTATTTAACTCAAAGTATAAAAAAAGAATTCTTCAGTCATCTGGAAAAAAATAAATATTACCATGAGGAAAAAATATTTAAATGATTTCATTTTTTTTTCTCCATAACAGTCTTCAGTGAAGTATTGTCTACAGAAAACTGAGGAATTCAGTGTCATGTAAGTTTATTGTATTTAGGAAAGTTATATTTCAATAGTAAAAGCCACAGACAGCCTTTCTTAAAGATGAAAAGAAATATGGCACCCACACATTCCTCTGGGAAAAAAGGGGGTAAAAAAGCAGTGAAATCCAACTGAACATGAACTGTATCAAGAGGAAGAGTTTAACAGTGGAACACTGTGGTAAAATGGCTAAAGGTAAGCATTTAATCCATAAGAATAACGAAATAACAAAAAACAAAAAAACAAACAAAAAAAAATTGGTTGCAGATCAGAATGTCAGAATGGAAATGCCACTTATCCAGACAAACTAAGAATAATACAAGTATCAAAGATTGAAAAGTGAAGGGGAGATGACATGGATGAAAATGCAAGAATGCCAATCTGCTTTCTCATCAAAGAAAGATAATAAAAGATGTCTGAATTGAAAATGCATTTTTAAAATGCCATTATTGGTTGAATCTTAGTATTTCAAATAATCTTTCTCCCTGAAGTTTACAGGGATACTGTAGAATCACGTATACATTTTAATGAAATATTTAGCAAAAAGGACTGAGAATTACTTCTATGTCTTTGTTAAATTCAAATAATTGTAATTATTTTTAATGTTTAAAGTATACATTTGATCTCATTGTTTTAGAATTATTTCTACATTTTTATGGCTCTTTATATTTGTGCATCTATATTATCATTCTGAATAGGTTATATGTGTACATATGTGTATATTTATATAATTACATATGTATATGTACACATACATATACATGCAGATGAAGAGAGACAGACAGCTATAGGTAATAACAGCGTAATGCTGTAAAATGTCCTCAGCAATGGCCCAGTCATCTACCTTGCATGAGAAATGTCCAATCCAAGGCTTTGTCAAGGAAGGTAGGACACTACCACATAGAACTGAGTTAGTAGCAATATAATTGGTCAATTTCTCTGTTTTCCTTTATTAGAAAGCATCTGACTCTGCAGCTAGAATGTCTTTTACCTGTGTCTCTAACAATTCCCCTTAGTTGTCTCCAGTAGAGTTTATGAGTAAGACATCTGACCACATAACCATAAATACTATTAATAATTATGAGGGGATCCTAGTCTCTCTGGATACCGCTGTTTAAGGATGGAAAGCTACTCCAGCTGGGGCAATAAGCCTCCTCCCAGGAATTTGGATATTTTTATTATGCTCTTCCAGGTTTAGCCAGTCCAGAATTTGAATGAAATGCCACAAATTGTGAAGGACCACTTTCCACCATAATATCTGGGAAACCAAGGCTGGAGTGCAGTGAGACAGCAGACACTAGTGATGATGTGGTATTCATTGTGTCTTCACTGCTCCACTCTTGTTTTTCACTAACAGACATGTTTATTTTGTGTTTGACCACTTTAAATTTTTTTTCCCTTAATGTTTTATTCCTTTGGATTCTGTATATACATATGTTCCCTTATAAATAAATTCATTTATTTAAGTTAGTTGAGATCATTTTTCTGCTAATTAATCCTTATTGAAATATGAATTAAATTCCTCAGATTTTCATATAAAATATATCCATGTAAAAATTACATTTATTTTCCTTAAATTCATAAAATTAATAAAAAAGAACAAACATCTTCAGAAAAAGAAACCTATAATAAATATTTTGTGTGGCATTTGAATTAATATTAAGGGATTTATAATGAAAAAATCCTTATTCTTATAAAAGTTACCTTTTGGTGAATGCATATAATCTTCCAGATTTGGGATACAGTTGGAAAGTAAAATATTTGAAAAATAGATGAATTAATTTGGGAGTAATTAATTTAATTATTTCATAAACAAAGAATTTTAAATGAAAATTTAAATAATCTCTCAATATAATAAGAAAATACCACATATTTTGAGAAAGTAAGGTAAACTTGATAGAATAGAATAATAAAAAATATTTCACATGCCTGTTTTAATTAGGTCACTTAGTGAAAGAAATTATGCATACAGGTTTTAGCTTTTATTGACATATAGGGTAAAGAGAAGCTCCTGAGAATGGCTTATTTAGAGGTAACTAAACAAAAAGTAAATGTTCAATAAATACTTGTTGCATGGATGGATGAAAAGTTCCTATTCTCGAAGAGTTAACACCAGAAGTAGGAGGAACATCACTATACTTTCAACCTTTCAAACTGTGTTGAAAAATGTAGACCAAATTAATTAATTATTTCTTCAGCTATATCTAAAATTTATAACATACATTGGGGAAAGGAAAGTCTCTTCAATAAATAGTGCTAGGAAAAATGGATATCCATTTGCAGAAGAATGAAATTAGACCCTTATCTCTTACCAACTTAAAAATCAAAGCAAAATAGGGTAAAGACTTCAATTTGAGACCTGAAACTGTGAAAGTATGGAAAGAAAACTTTGGGGAAATGCTTCAGGCTACTGTCTGGGTGTGTCATTTCTTGAGTAATATCTCTTAAACATAGGCAACCAAAGCAAAACTGTGAAAATATTCTTCACAACAAAGGAACAATCAACAAAGAAAAGAGACAACCCATAGAATGGGAGAAAATATTTTCAGTCTACCCATCTTACAAGGTATTAATAACCAGAATAATAAGGAGCTTCAACAACTCAATGGAAAAGAAAACCAAATAACTCAATTTAAAAATGGGCAAAATATCTGAATAGACATTTTTTTCTGCTACCCTTTGTCACATTTCTAAGATGACAGTAAAGAATGCAAGCACTATAAATCCTAAAAGACAAAGAATAATATGAAAAAAAAAAAAAAGGAAAAGGAAATAACAGAAAAAGAGGCTGAGAAACTTTCACAAATTCTGGAAATGTTGATAGTTCATGATGTCTTTGGATGAGGGTAGGACATTCAGAAACACAAAGTGTTTCACTTATGGTTTTATTTGAGATAGTTAGATTATATAGACATTTTTAATAGTATGTGAAGAAGCTGAGTATGTGTGTTTTATCAAAAATAAGTGGAATTTAGTGAAGATATTTATTTGTTTTGTAACCGAGCCACTTCAACTCAGTAAATTATTGCATAATCAATCCACAAAGAAGTTGGAGTTATATCATTAGCTATATTACTACTTTTCACAATGAGAGGAAATATTATTTGGTAATATTTTTCTAAAATTCTCTGTGAAGCTAGGAGTCCAGATAAGGTTATGGCAATGTTAAAATGCATACCTAATATATGTAATGTAATAAATGAGGCAATTAATTTGAATTTGTTTCCTCAGAATAAGCCATTTGATATTTTTCTACTCTTTATGGCAAATTAGTTTTGATCATTGTAGATTATTATATTCTTTCTGAGTCATTAAGAGCTATTACTGATGTGTATCAAACCGTGTTTTGAAGCATTACCATTATGTTTTTTAAAACATATAATTTGTAGATAAAAGTGAAGACATGAAGCTTGTCAAATATCCTTTTATTTCACATTGAATAAAAGAAAGCAAGTGCTTCAATGTTGAATTATTATAAGATAGAGAAATCAGTGAAAAAATAGATACTTAACAGAGAAAATGTTTTAATATTTGCAAGGGAACTGTGGTAAAGTTTACTAATGCTTTTCATATGTCCTTATTCTGTCCTTCATGATAACACAGAAAGAATCTGCTTCCCAGAATTCTTTGCAGTTATGCAAGGCCATGTGAATAATTATAGCCAGTGAGATGTGAGTGAAATTGATGGGTCTTATTTCTGGCTAAGGCTTTTAAGAACAAACGTGCCAACTCCCTAATTTCTCTTCACTTTGACAGCAACTGTGGAGGCAAATTGTTGAAATGGTAGTATTCAAGAAGTAAGCAGCCTGAGTAGCCATCTGGAGAAAAGCAGCTCTGGAAAGAAATTTGATTGACACCAGATTTTGTGTGAATGAGAAATAAACTTCTGCTGTTTAAGATGCTTTTGCTGCAACTAACTAAAAAAGGTATATCTTATTACACAAGATCTGTGTATAAATTTTAATTTTATTAAACTATACTATAATGAGGCAGAGATATTACTCAAAGAAACCCCAAGGTAATAAATTATTCCTTTAATCAAAAAATAGTTTAAATAAACATCATTTAATTTACATGACTTTTAACTAATGCATGAGATTATAAAATTACATGATTAAAAAGATCAGAGGTTGCAGGGTGAATTGTAGTCTTTATTATTTGTGTATATATGTGTGTGCATGAGAGAGAAGAGAAAGTGTATGTGTGACAGAGTGTGAGGAGAAAGGTTAATGCTTATACGTTCTCATAGTTTTTTAGCCATTAAATTATGTAGCATAATTTGTTGCAGCAACTTGTAAGGTGAAAAGTCATGAATATAAACAAATCAATAGCATGGACATCATCATTATCATCACCATCAATATCTTCCTTCAATTAACAACTCAGGGCTGACCACGTACTTCAGAGCATTCTACACGTTACTCCACTAGTGGAAATAATAAGATAGTAATTCAGCCAATCAACTAAATTTACTTGCTCTACATGGCACCAAACAACCTGTTTAACTGATTTTCATGTTAATGGGCAATTCATTTCCTTGACAGAGTAAGTTGTTTGGTTTCATTTAGGTATGATATTGCAAATCATTGTCCAAGCTTTACATGCCAACTTGGACTCTCTGATGCAGTGTCTGTGTCCTGTCAGAGGGGACGCTCAAAGGGGTGGCAGTGGCTCTGTATACAGGCACAGGTTATGTGTGTATGTGTATATGTACGTGTGTGTGTGTGTGTGTCTTCCTTCCTCAAATTTTCTCCTATATCATTTTCTAGACCAGCATTTTACACCCAGGTCTCATTATACCTCCTTGTCTCGTCAGGTTTATGTAATGTGACAGAAATTTATGTTTTAGAGAATCAATATCATTTATATCCATGTCTTTTAGATAACATTAGTTCCTTTTCTTCAGGTACTTGCTTTGATTACAACCCCTCTCTTAAGCTTCAACTTCGTCCTCTCAACCAGCTTCTTTATAGTTGCATAAAGTACTCTGAGCCCCGAACATCTTCCAATCCCCATACTGGTATGCTAATGAGATTTATTCTTTACTTTCCTTTTGCACTGTCCTTCAGTTTCACTATTGGGGATATGTGAGCTTTCTAAAATGAGTTGAGTTTTCCCTCTTTTTGGTTCTCAAAAAGGTATGTGTAATACAGTAGTTGTTTCTTGAAGTGTTGAAGGAGTTGTATTTAAAATCAGATGGGCTTAGTATCTTTTAGAGCAAGAAAAGAGTATTGACTACTAATTATTTTCTTTGATGGCTAGAGCTTTATTAAGACATTCCATTTCTTCTGTTGTCAATGTTAATAAATTACATTTTTGTCTAAAAATTAACTATTGTGCCTAGGTTTCAAAATTATTAGGAAATATAATACATAGAACTTAAATCGTAAGTTGTGCCTATAGATACATCTAGTTTCCTTTTCCTATTATTTGTTTATTATTTTCCTCTTTTTTAATTGGCAATGAACTCTTTCCAGGTATTTCTATATTTCATTGGAATTTCTCTTCTAAAGAAATAGTTGTTTTTGTTGACCATCTGTATTACTTTTTATTTCATTAGCACATGTTATTTTTCTTATTTCCTTCTTTTTTCTTTCTTTACATTTATGAAGGTGGATTATTTATAGAAAGATTCATGATAATACCATGCAATGTATACAAGGGATACCAGAGCCAAATAAACCTAGATTTAAATACTGGCTCTGTTACTTGCTGTTCTGTATGTTCAACCATATATGGAGATCACTGTAGAACAAACTTTGTACAACTGCTTGAAAGGTTAGATAAAATAATTTACGTAAAGTACTTAGTCATGCCTGTCAATACAGTGAGCACTCTGTGGCAATTAACTTGTACAAGGGCTCAGGAAGCAGGGCAGCCCCTGGTAGCATCTGTGGTTGCTGGGGCAAGTGGGAGTGGTGTGGGGAAAGCCTTGAATGACAGAAGCAGCATAGGCCTATGAAGTCAGAACTGCAAATCACTCACCTGTGCATCCCTGCTCCCATAGACCTATATCTGATTCATACAAAGATCTGACAATTAAGTTCTTGAACTTGCCCTAGAAAAAGTGCTACATACTTCATTGCTGAATATCTCTATGGTCACCTTCACAGAAATTCCCTTGGGAAACTATGGGCTAATACCAGCATCTAGCCCATCCTTCAAAGCAACTTTGGAACTCTTTTTCTGGAATGGCCACCAAAGCTATCTTTGTATTATCCTTAATGTCCAGAATATCATCAGACTATCTTCAATATTTCCTTTATCTTTAGGTAAAGAAAAAAGGCATTGGGGGTCATATCAGGTGCATAGGGAGGGTGTTCAGATGCAGTTATTTATTTATTGGCTATAAAGTCCCTCATATACAGTGCTATGTGAGGTGGTGCATTTTCACAGTGTAAGAGCCACACATTCTCATGCCAAATTTTTAGTTTAGATTTTCATGTTTTTCTATTGATGTGTACTTGGTTTGCTATGCTTCTCACAGTCATCTGATACTTTATAATCACAACTTGACAAAGTTTTGCAATGTTTTTCTCAGTTCTGCTCATTACTGGCAACCCTGACCTATCTTCATCAGTGACACTTCTTTGCTATTTTCTTTATGACATTATCTCCATAAACTTGGAGTAACATGTACCTGAAATCACTTTCATTCTTGCCACATTTAACAAGAAATTTAATATTTTTTCATGCTGTAACTCAAGCTCTGACATTCTCATGACAGCACACATTGACAGGCAACAATAATAATGAGCACCACTCAACAAGACACCACCACATGTCTTGAGACACTGACATACCCAAGTTCTGAATCCCTAACAAGTTGTTTTTACAGTTCTGCCAACATCAAAGCATGGAGACAAATTTGCAAACTTAATTGTCAGACCTCGCATCTTCCCAGCCACCAAAGTTGTATTGAATAAATGAATACAAAAGGTGCACATGGTAGACATCATATAAACAATGATAACAGAGGAATAAAAGTGAGGAAGTATGTTTCAAAATATATTTGAAGTTAAAAGTACTTACCAAAACAAACATAAGTAGATGAGACAGGAATCCTTAAAAGGAGCAAAATATTGACATTTTGTCAAAAAAAAAAAAAAGTAAAAAGTAATAATTTATGTTTTCATTTATTACAAACAAATGATTTATTTCTTTCTCTCAGAAATGTTTCATTCATTGGCTCAATTGGCAGCTACAAACTGCAATATGGAGCCCTGGCCTTGCTTCTCCTCATATTACGTAGCATATTTCGTAGCAATACCTCATATTACGTAGCAAAACCAATGTGTATTCTCCATCTTCTAACATCAGACTGCCACCTGGTGTTCAGAAAATATTGCATTATATATAAAATAATATATATATATAATATTTATAAATATATATAATATATGTAAATATATTATATGTAATATATTATGTTAATATATATTATATAATATTTATGATTATGATTTGTTCCAAGCTTTTCTAAGCATTTTACATGTACCAGCTCATATATATATATAATAACTATATATAAAATAATTGACCATTTAAAATTGCACATGTACTTTATGGACACAATATATATATATATATTTGCATATATATTTATGTATGTGTATATAATACATACACATATAAATACATATTTTATTTTGGGCTCCTTTCCCCAATTTATTCCTTAGTTTTTTCTCTTTTTTGTTGTGATTGTTATTATTTCTCAGTTTTGTTTGTTTGGTTGGTTGTATTTTTATTTTTTCCTTTTTACTTTCTTCAATACCAAGCATTCCTTCATTTTTGCTATGGTTTTTCAGCCCCTTTTATTTCTTTCTTTTTAATTTCTCTCCTTTTTTTTCTGTTTTAGTAGAGATTTTTCTACTTTTCTCATGTCACATAAGTGTCTCATACAACAAATAAGATATTCCTTTTTCTTCATTATATAATTGTATTTTAAATTTTTGTTATTTATTTTTATTTTTTCTTTGAGTGCTAGGGGGAGAGGGTCATGGCATTGGGGTGAAAGCATTCAAGGAGGTCATGAGCTCAAGATGGCTCAAGGAGGTCATGAGCTCATGGTCTAGGTTGTCTTATTAGCTTTGGCCTTTGTAAAGATAGTAATGATAGGTCCTCACTGTGACATACTGCTGATTGTTTTTGTCTTTTCTATATTTGTCAGAGGTGGATGTCTTGTTTTGACCAGGCTGTTATGAAGTGCCTTAGAGGGACCTACCCAGTTTGACCCCCTACCCCCCAAAGTCCTAGAGTTGCAGATGTGGACATAACACACTGCTGAACACCGCCATTTCTCCTGACTTATTCTCTTTTTCTGTCCTTCTCTCCTTTTCTTCATTCTTTTCTTTCACCCTATTATTTTTTTCCTTTCTCTTCCTTCTCCCTTCACGTTCTTTTCCTTTCTCTTCCTTTCGGTAAAAGGCCATGTTAACACCTAAAATCTGAGACAAGTTCATTTAAAGTGAAGGAGGCAAGGAGAAGAAAAACGTAGGGGAAGGAAGTGAAGAAGATGAAAATGCACATGAGAAGGAACCGACAGAAAAATTCTGGCAACATAAAAAAAACAAAAACAAAAACAGAATAATCCCTAAAGGGACAAAAAGGAAGTATCTATGGAGGATTCCACCTATAAAGAATCAATGGAAATGATAGAAATGGAATTTAAAATATGTGTGAAAAAAAAATAAAAGAAATTGACAAGAAAATGGAAAAACACAACCAAAAAATGGACAAAAGATATGAAGAATATACAAAGAACATAGCAGGACTTAAGGAATTGAAGGAGTCAATAAGGGAACTTAAAAATGCAGTAAAAAGTGTCAATTAAAGATTACACCATGAAGAGGAAAGAATCTCTGAGCTAGAGGATAAAGCTCTTGAGCTAACTCAGGAAGTTAGACAGAAGAGAGAGAGAGAGAAGAACATTTGCTCAGAGAATCATGGAACTTCATGAAGCATTCAAACATATAAATCCCTGAAGGGGAAGAAGAGCATCCCAAAGGAGATCCTCCATACTGGAGGATATCATAAATGAAAACTTCCAAACTTTCAATAAAGATTCTGAAATACTACTTTTAGAGGGAAATAAAACCCTGGGTCATGTCAACACAAACAGAGGATCTCCAAGACACATTGTAATGAACCTGTTCAAAGTCAAGATGAAAGAGAAAATTTTTCAAGCAGCCAGGAGTAAGTGCCAATCGACCTACAGGGGCAGATCCATCAAAGATCTACCTGCAGACAGCAGAGTTTTCACCCAAAACTTTCCAAGCTGGAAGAGAATGATCATCTACTTTTAACCTCCTTAAACAAAACAAATTTCAGCCCAGAATTCTGTATCCTGCTAAAAAACTAAGGCTCAAAATTGATGGAGAAATAAAATCTACAGATTTCAAGCAATGAGGAGATTTGCCACAATAAGACCAGCTCTAGAAGAAATAATTAGACCTATTCTCCTCACTGACCATCACAATGGACCACCAGCAAACTAAACACCCAGAAACTAAAGTACAAAACCCCACTTCCCCAATGACAAAAGGGTAAAACTAAGCAAAACACTTTTACAAAATAAGATGAATAGAAATTAAGGAAGAGATAAAGAGGAAATTATTAAATTCTTCAAACATAACACAATAAAGCACAAGTTACCAAAACCTGTGGGATATTGTGAAAGCAGTCTTAGAATGGAAATTTATCTCATTAGATGCCTACATTCAAAACATAAAAAGAGAGCACATCAGCCACCTAATGAATCATCTTAAGGAAATGGAAAAGAAAGAGCAATATAAAACTTAGCCAAAGAAAAGAAATAAACAAAATTAAATCATAAATAAAGCAAAAACAAAAGACTCATTCAGAAAATTAATGAAAAAAAAGTAGATTCTTCAAAAAGATAAATAAAATCAATAAACTTTTGGCCAGACTAACTGGAAAAAGAAAAGTAAAGTCTCTAATAATCTCAATCAGAATGAAAAAAGGAAATAACAACAGATACCACAGATATATAAGAGATTATCTCTGAGTAATACCATAAACTCTACACCCAGAAATTTGACAATGTGGAGGAAATGGACCAATACCTGGAATCACACTATCTTCCTAGACTTAAAAGAAAGAAATAGATTGTTTGAACAGACCAATACCAAGCACTGAGATTGAAGAAACAATAAAAAATATTCCAACAAGCACAACAAGTAAAGCCTTGGCCTGATGGCTTCACACCAGAATTCTGTCAAACATTCAAAGATGAGATTGTACCTATACTGCAGAAATGATTCCCCAACACATTCTATGAAGCAAACATCACCCTGATATCAAAACCAGGAAAGGGTCCAACCAAAAAGGAGAAATATAGGTCAAATTCACTAATCAGTATTGCTGCAAGAATACTCAATAACATCTTAGCCACTAGATTATAGCTACACATTAACAAGTATATACATTATGATCAAGTAGGCTTCATCACAGGCATACAAGACTGGTTTAACATGCACAAATCCATAAATGTAATTCACTACATCAGAAACAAAGACAAAGACCATATGATTCGCTCAATAAATGCAGAAAAAGCATTTGATAAAATTTTATCCTTTTCTAACAAGAACAATTAAAAATATAGGCATAGGTGGCATATGTTTTAAACTGATCGAAGACATCTATGAAAAACCCACAGCTAATATACTGAATGGAGTAAAACTGAAAGCTTTTTAACTTAGAACAGGAACCAGACAAGGATGTCTTCTATCACCATACTATTCACATATTGTCATAAATTCAAACCAATGCAATCAGGCAAGAGGAGGATATGAAAGACATCCAAAAGAAGGCAGAGGAGGTCAAACCCTTGCTCTTTTCTGATATGATCTTATATTTAGAAACTCAACCACAAGACTCTTGGAAGTGATCAAGAAATAGAGTAACAAGTTGGAACACATTTGCTTAGTAAAATGTCATAAGAATAGAGAAACAAGAATCCAATGTACTTAATTCTAATATGAAGGCAGTACATTTTCTAATACAAGGGGGAGGGGCTAGGAGAAAGAAGGAGAAGGGAGGAGGGGTGAGGGAGGAGTATGGCGGATCATGATGTATGGCACACCTCTTGGGGGCAGGACAAAATTACAAGAGGGACTTTACCTAACAAATGCAATCAGTATAACCTAAGTCTTTGTACTCTCAATGAATCCCAAATAATAAAAAATATATAGTAATATCTCAGTATATAAAATCAATGTCCACAAACCAATAACAGCCAAGATGCAAAGTTAGTCAAAGACACAGTTCTCTTTACAGTAGGAAATACCTAGGAATATACCTAATAAAAGAGGTGAAGGATCTCTATAAAGAGAATTATGAAACCCTAAGAAAAGAAATAGGAGAAGGTATTAACAAATGGTAGAGCATATTATACTCCTGGCTGGAAAGAATCATCATTGTTAAAATGTTGATAGTTCCCAACATAAGCTACAGATTCAATGCAATCTCAATTAAAATACCAACATCATACATTGAAGTATTAGAAAAAATAGTACTTCATTTCATATGGAACCAGAAAAACACCTGTATAGCCAAGCCAATTTTTAGTAATAAAAATCAAGTTGGAGGCATCACTCAACCAGACTTTAGGCTATATTACAAGTTCACAGTGATCAAAATAGCATGGTATTGGCACAAAAATTGAGAACAGAAGGGAAAACCAAGAGATGAAACCTGTATTTTATATTCAAGAGATCTTTGATAAACCATGCAAAAGCATACAGTGAGGAAAGAATCCCTATTAAATAAATAGTGTGGGAGAACTGGAGAAACACATGTGAAGGACTGAAACTGGACCCCCACCTTTCTCCACTTGTAAAAATTGGATAAAGGAGTTATATCTAAGATATAAAACAATAAAAATCCCCGAAGATAGTGTGGGAAAAACTCTTAAGGATGTTGGTCTTGGGAAAGATTTTGTGAAGACTTCAGCAGCAATTACAACAACAACAATGAACAAATGGGATTTAATTAAACTGAAAAGATTCTGCACAGCTAAAGACCCCAAAATTAAATCAAATAAACAACATTCAGAATAGAAATATTCAAGTAAACAACCTCAGAATAGGAAAACATATTTACATGTTACAAATCTGACAAAGACTTGAGAACTCAGATTAATCAATGAAAAAGAGCTAACAATCCCATCTATCACTGGGCAAGAGATATAAACAGAACCTTCTCTGAAGACATACAATTGGATAATAAATACATGAAAAATTACTCATGGTCCCTAATCATCAGATAAATGCAAATCAAAACCACCCTGAGATATAATCTAACCCCAGTAAGATTTTTCCTCATGATAAAGTCCCAAAGTTGCAGATCCTGATGCGGATGTGGAGAAAGGGGGACACTTTTACACTGTTGGTGGGACTACAAACTAATACAGCCTTTTTGGAAAGAAGTATGGAGAATCCTTAAATAACTCAAATTAGACCCAATATTTGAAACCATAATCCTACTACTAGGTATCCACTCAGAATATAAAAAAAATTTTTTATCATTTTGCACTACATTGTTTATTATAGCTCAATTTACAATTGCCATGATGTGAAAACAACCGAACTGCACATCAATGTAGGAAGGTATTAACAAACTGTGGTATTGTATACTATGGAAAAGTATTCAGCCATAAAAAAGATGGTAACTTTACATCTTTTGTGTTAACCTGGGTATTGTTGGAATGCGTTCTTGTTAGTAAAGTATCACAAGAATGGAAAAGCAAATACCCAATGTACTTAATACTAATATGAAGCCAGTAGATGATCTAATTCATGCCCACATAGGAGAAAAACTCATTCCAATACAAGTTAGGGAAGGGACAATGTGGGATGGGAAGATGAAGGTGTGGGGATTGATGTGCTCCCACTTAACAGGGCACAGGGTAGGGGCATATAGCATACCTTTTGAGTGTGGGACACATCTACCAGAGGGACTTTACCTAAGAAATTAAAATATTGTGACTTGGTTGTTTGTACCCTCACATTCACCTGAGATTAAAAAATAATAATAATAATCCAGAACACATCCTTTTACTAACTTTTATGTGGATTTCAATTCAAAGTAATTGCCCATCACTGCTCTAGAGAAAGCTCAACAGAAGTGTTTAATTATCTAAGCTCCATTTAAAATATTAACAACATCCTTAATTTTAGAAGAGTACTCAAATCACATGCTATTTTCTAACTCACTGAGTCCTAATCACACTGAACATTTAAAATTAACTCTTCCCGATCTGATTCTTTCCTTTACTATGATTGAATAGGCTACTGTCATTTCCCCCATCTTTATTGAGATAGGACTGACAAATTAAAATTATATGTATTTAAGGTGTACAATGTGACACTTTAATATACATATACATTATGAAATGATACATCACAATCAAGCTAATTAACAATCCAAGTGTCTGTCAACAGATGAATGGCTAAATAAAATGCACTATACATATACAATGGTGTATTATTCAGCTGTAAACAAGAAAGAAATCCTACCACAGAATGTTTTAAACATGTGGAGAATTATCCAAAGACCTTATTTACTTTCCTTAGCCTTCCTCAGCTTCTGAAATCTAGAGCTTCGCTTGTAACCTCTGTCCTTGCTCCCATGTCAATTAGTCTTAAAATCTGCCACATACAAGGACTCAGAATTAAGTCAATTTGCCCCTTCCCCACAATCTTTTTTTTGAGACAGAGTCTCATTATGTCACCCTTGGTAGAGTGCTATGGCATCACAGCTCACAGCAACCTCAAACTCTTGGGTTTAAGTGATTCTCTTGCCTCAGCCTCCAAGTAGCTGGGACTATGGGTGCCTGTCACAATGCCTGGCTGTTTTTTTTTTTTTTTTAATTGTTGTCATTGTTGTTTAGCAGGCCTGGCCGAGTTCAAATCCACCAGCCCCAGTTCATGTGGCCAGTGCCCTAACCACTGAGATACAGGCGCCATGCCTCCATAATCTTTTTGTTGTCAAAAATATATGAGGTCCATGAAGGCAGAAATGTTGCCCCCACATCTCCTTTCTTCATTGTAGCAGTTAGCTACTGCTGTATAATAAATCATCTCTAAACATAGTTGAAACAACAGCCATTTACTAAGTCACAATTTTGAAGGTCAGTTATTGGGGTTGGATCAGCTGAATGATTATCTGCTCGTCTCATCTGGGCTCACTTATGCATCTGTATTCAGCTAACATTTTTAAGCCTGTTTCACATATCTGGCAGTTGACTGCCTCACGGCTGGGAGCTGGCTTCCCATTGAATAGATATCTCAATTCTCCACCATGTGGTCTCTTACCCTCCAGTGAGGCTAGCTTGCATGGTGGTCTTAGGGCTCTAAGTGCAACAAAAGAGCTGGCTCCAATGCACAGACTTTTTTTAATGTATTATATTATGATTGTTAACATCCCAACAGCCAAAGCAAGCCATATAGCCAGCTCAGATTCAAGATGGAAATACATAGACTGTCTTGATGGTAGAACACACACTGTTACATTGCAAGAGTAAAAGGAGGTTTATTGTGTCTATTTTACATTCTTTCAGTCAGCTCTCTGGTCACACTGGATATAAATATTCATATGATTTCCTCATATAAAATCTACTCACCTCCATTCAGGAAACTTCATAGACTCATTCAATTATGACACTAAGCTCAGCAGTTTATAATCTTGATTTTTTAATTTTCAACATACCTAATGTAGTTTCTTTAAAATGTTTTCTGTTGCTCCAGAGATAATTTAAAAAGACTACTTCTTGCCCTTTACACACTCAAGGTGTACTCAGTAAAGATACAGGGACAGTATAACTGTAATAAGCACTTCCCTTCAAAAGCAGGAGGAATGTGTAGTATTTAGCAGTCACTGGTCCTTAACATCTCTTGGGAGACTAGCAGTGAGAAAAGCTTTATTTTTCAGTCCAGCAAGTCTTAGATTTCTCCATTTCTTCTCAGTACTACTTGCAAACTGAACAGTTCTGTTGCTTGCCTCTGTTTTCTTCTATCTTACATGCAAAAAGTGTCAACCAAAAGACACTTTTATCATTTTGCCTGGAGATCTCCTTTGCTACATCAAAAATGTCATTAGGTACATTTTCTGTTTTCCAAGTCATCAAAGACAAACAGTTTTATCCAGTTGTTTCACAATTGTCAAATTTTTGTTTTTTTTTGCAGTTTTTTTTTTTTTTGGCCAGGGCTGGGTTTGAACCTACCATCTCCAGCATATGGGGCTGGTGCCCTACTCACTGACCCACAGGCACCGCCCTCACCACTTTTTTTTGGCCTTCATTATTTTCTTGCCACTTCTCCTAACTTCGTTAATAGTTTTCTTATAATGTAATCACATAGCCAGTGACACATATTTCAGTAAAACATATTTACTAAAGAATTCAATTTCTAGATAACAACTTCTATGTCAGTTATATTTTGTTGGATAATAAATTACCTCAAAATGTAATGACTTATGCCAATGACTATTTATTAGCTAGACATAGGTTATTAACTAATTCTATGAGTTAGCAATTGAGCCTATGCAGCTCTCAACTAGACTCATACATGTATGTGTGGTCAGCTGGTTGGGTAGGGCCCCAGGCCATGTGTCTGTCACCATTTATCAAGTTAGCTCAGGAGATTGTTGGATTCCCAAATGCATCAGAAGAGAGAAAACCCAATGCACAAGAATTTTTCAAATTTCTGTTTTTGTCACCTTTTCCATGTCTCCACAAGCTAAAGAAATTGATACAGTCAATGCCATGGTTAATGAGTGGAGGGGAGCTCCAAAGTCACACAGTAAAGGAGTATGCATTCAGGGATGGGACAAATGCGTGGGCATATTGCAATCTTAGTTCATTCTAATAGTTGGTTGTTTTGCTTTGGCTTTAGTTCTTTAGTTGTCATTGGTCACTCTGATGAGTTCTTTAGCTTCTAGATTCTTGTAGAGTTTCTTTTAAACCTATATCTAAAGACTGTCATGCTTTGTCATTTTCAAGAATAAGATGTCCTTCTGTAATCTAGAACACTTGTCAAATAGATATTCAACTCTTGGCTCTTCCTATCTTTCACATGCTTGACAGTCACAGCCACCCTGATTTCCATGAGCTTCGCAGAGGACTGACTGGGGAGATAAATAAGCTAGGTAGAAGCAGGCAGCCACTGAGCATGGTCTACTTTACAAATTTCACTATCCTAGAGGATATATTTAGTACAAAGCAGATCTGAGTGGGGAAAAAGAACTGCAGAAAATTATATGGTAGAAATAAAACTCATAAACCATATCTGGATTTGTTCTTAATATAAATCAATACCCCACACCATAATAAGAGTAGAGAATCAAGTTCTTGGGGAATGACTTGGAAGTGGAGTTTGAATGTTTGATAACTTACAAAGTAAGGGTACATACACTTGCTGTACTATCTATTAGTTAACCACTACCTGAATCCAGTCTATCTGACTGCATGTTTAGAGACTACCTTAACAGTATCTCTGGTAGGTTTTTCAGATTCTGACCTGGATAACCTGGTCAGCCCTCAGGGCAGTCATTCATAGCTGGATAGCCTGAGATCACAAGTCAGTCATCCATGAATGTACAGACCTTTGTTTTCCTTTATCCTAGTGTATGGTACAAATATTAATGTTAACTTTTTTATGCTTGGAAAAATTTGTGATCGAGATTAATAAATGGTCATCTATTGAATTCAACAAAAATACATTTATGTTTAATCTGTAATATCTATTATCTATTATAATATTTTTGTACCCTGACCTATTCTTTGCCTGGCCAAACTTTAGTCAGGATTCTGAACATTATCCTGGGACCATTTGTACACTTTCTTATAAAATGTTGTTTTAGCAAAGATCCCTGCTAAGTCAGTTTAGCAAGAATGCCCTGATTCTCCACATCTTAACACATTCAATACACGATTGGATCTTTTATCTTCCCCCATGCCCTTAGTGATATAGATCACACTGGCCTGTCTTCAGCAAGAATCCTGCTAGGTCTGTGTAACCAGAATCCCCTTTACTTCAAATGGTTTCTCTTAGTTATTTTCCATCCACTGACCCCTCCCACCATCCTTCTTCTTGGCTGTAAATTTCTACATGCTCATGGCTGGCTATATTCAGAGTTGAGCCAAATCTCTCTCCTCCACTATAAGACCCCATTCCTGTGATCCCTGTACTTACCTATCTTACTGATCATAAAGAAAGTATTCCTTAGCATGCTTTAACAAGTATTATTTAATATATTTTTTTAATAACATGCACACATATACATACATATACAGAGTGTGCCAAAAATGTATACATTAAAAAAATTTTAAAAACCATATTAAAATAGTAATGCTTATTATATACCAATAACAAAAGATGACTATAAGACATGTTTGAGCACTTCTTATAATTGCAGAAGTCAAACGTGACTTTGGGTATTTCAAATTTAATAGATAGATAGATAGAATCTTCCTCTTAAAATGTACACTTCAAGGGGACAGGGCTGTTGTCCATATTATTCATCCCTGTATTCTCAGTTCCTTGACTAGTACTTGGCACTTGCCTGGTGCTCATTTTATATATATATTTGTAAAATGAAGCATTCAGACATATACTAGAAGTACAATCATGACTAACATGGCTCCTGCACTAGAGAAGCTTGCATATGAGAAGAAAGTTTTCTATTCATCCATATTGTTCTCTGGCTGCGTATCTGTCTTTGGGGATGCTGCAAGACATAGAACAGGAAATGTGATTTATAATTATTCTCTTATTATCCCAAGTTTTTTTTCTTCATTAAGTCATAACTGTGTACATCAATGCATTTGTGGGATACAATGAGGAATGCTTACCTCATTCCAAGTTTTGTAATGAATCCTCAAGATAATTTCTAAAAAGAAAAGGCTCATCTTGCTTTCATGCAGCAGAATTCACTTGGCTGTCTTCGAGGCTCAGGTAGGCATGTAGAAGGAGATATTACAGCTTACATACCTGATGATCATCCTCTATTGAGTTAAGAGGCATATACCAAGTCTATTTTATTACATGTTAAAGGTTGTGCTTTCTCCATCATTACAGAGTCATTCATACAGAATCATCTTAGTCTGACCAATTGCTTGCCAAATAGAATGACTGAGACTGACTGATCTGAGGAGAAATTATGGTCTCTAATGGTTTTTCTGCTTCATGTGCAGAAACAGCCTCCAGCTGGATCAATTTGAGCCAGACTAAATTGCATTTGATTCATCGATTTTTGCTGCAATTGTTCTGTATAACAATATGGCAGAGATCTAGAACTGCAATCCTTTTGTTCACGTGGTATTAAAATGGTTTGTAGTAAGTTAGATAGACTGAATCCTTTGATGTTATTTTTATTTGCTCTAGCCATTTAAATCATAGGAATAGCATTACACACATATAAAAATATCAAGACATTTTAATATGCATGCACTTTGAATCACAATATTATCTTTAGATTTTTTTTTCTATCTAAAGTTTATTTTCCTTAGGAATTTTTAATAATAATATATTAATTGATGTGATCATTATTGGCCATATATTGTGCTATATGCTTTTCAGTTATTATTTCTTTGAATCTCATAGAAAACTTTATAAAATCTGGTACTGTTATCATCATCTTCATTAAAAGCTGATGACACTGGGTTGGAGAGGTTAAGTGACCTGTGTAATGTTGTACAGACACTAAGTAATAGTTGGAATTTGAGCTCAAGCCGTTGGTTGGGATCTACAGTTGTGATCTTACCCAACTTGTTTACTATTTTTCCTCCTTCCCTCTTTTCCTTCTTTTTTTGATAATGCAGCAAGCACTTCTAACTATTCATTTTATGTGCTTAACCACAACGAAGCATGTATTTCAGCCTCTTAAAGATCTTATAGACAAGTAAGAAAAATAGTTATGTAAATAAAATGTACATCAAAATATGGTGAATGCTCTAACAGATTAGAATAGTATTCTAATATAATACTCTCACTTAATGCATACTGTAATATAGTTTTATAATATATATATAATAATATAATATAATATAATATAATAATCTCTATAAGGACATGTTTACTGTCAGTTCTATTCAACGTTCTCACAGACTGAGAACACTACTTTAAACCTGCAAGAAGCTCAGAAAATACTTATTCGTTAAATTACTAAAAGCAGTCTCGCAAAGGAGATGATTCAATTTCATTATCAAACATGTATCTAATATAGTGATTTATCATATGTAATAAGTATTCTTTTAAGCACTTTGCAAATACAAACATAAATAATCCTGATGGCAATCACCAGCCACATTTTCTGGGTGCAAACATGGATCTGTAGAGAGGGTGACTAATTTGCCACATCTGGAATGTGGCAGAGCAAAGATTCAGACATCTGTAGTCTGGCTCCAGGACCAAGAGTCCCAACCACTGTCTTATGCTTCCTACGAGTGCAGGAGCTTCAGACTACTTTCTACAGCAGCTTGACCTTCAAAATACACATTTCTCCATTCTAAATATTCTGTTCTTTTATTTTGATATACATAGAAAAGTATTTTCATTTATATTATCTTAAAGATGGAAAGTTCGAATTCATGTTTTGAGGGTATAATTTATGTGAACAGAAGAAAATTGGCTTCATTTGGCTTTTGACAAACTCCTGTCACAATTGTGTCTACATATATACATACAGTAATGTTGGGTGTACTTTGGAGTTTTTGATCATTTTATTTAAATCTGATTCCTATCTATGTATCTTTGTAATTGTTTTCAGCTTGTCCATTTGTATCTCTGTATCGCCACCTATATCTTCATCACATCAGAGCAATGTCAGGCATTATACATAGTGAATGTAAGGGGTCCTCAACTTATGCTTTGCTGTCTTAGCATTAGGTGCTGTGTGACTGTATGGCCTAGTGGTTCTGTGCAAAATATTTGGAATCAGGGAGAATGGAGCTGTGCTGGAGCTGTGACTGAGACTTGAAAAGGCCTTTCTATTATCCCATCAGGTCAGCTACTTCAGAGTGATGGGAAACGTGGAAGACAAGTGAATTCCATTTCTTTGCTTACAGAAATTTCTAATTCTAAGTATGTAACTTGAGACAAGTTATTTAACCTCTAGGGGCCAGTTTCTTTCTTTTTTTGCAGTTTTTGGCTGGGGCTGGGTTTGAACCCACCACCTCCGGCATATGGGGCCGGTGCCCTACTCCTTTGAGCCACAGCCGCCATCTAGGGGTCAGTTTCTTTGCATAAGAGGAGACAATATTGACTACTATGTAAGATCTCGTTAGTCAAGGTATACAAAGTGCTTGGTTCTGTACCCAGCTTAGTAAATGATGGTTATGATTAAAATAATTCCAAACATGGAGAATGATTGTTCTCATCTTATATTTCTGCTTGTCACATGTTAGCAAACCATCTTTGACTTGGCTCCTTAGAAAAGATTGTTATTGCCTTCTGTCTTAGCTTTGTAATAGGACTTTCAAAGCCTGATATTTCAGACCTCAGACACATTATCCTTCATAAAAATGTGCACTAATCCATCTTGTTGTTTGCTCTCTAGAAGAAGTAAAAATTTCTTGGTCTGAATCTTCTAGCTTGCTATAATTTGATCCACTCACCTATCTCACAATATTTTTTCCCTCTGTGACACATTCTCTTTTCTCATTATTTTTTATGTTCAAAAAGATATAGTATTTCCTATCATGTAGGGGCTGTTCCTCTTATGTAGGAGATAATTCGAATTAATCATGTTTGTAATTACAGTTACACTTTCTTTTTCTAACTTATTGATTCATGGGCTATAAGAGTTCAATGTGTCCAGGCAGAAGTCTTAATTTTAAGTGGAATAAAACACTGTGTCACCTAGAAGCTCTATTTCCTTAGAAACTATTACTTTTAGAACAAAGAAAGTCCAAAGTTTCAAGGCTGAGGAGCAAAAAAAAATGCTAGATTGCTTAGAATAATATTAAAAGTAAGGGGACACTTTCATTTCCATCCTTGATTGTAAGGCTCATAAGTTCTGCCTGTGAAAGAAATAGCTGGTTGCTGTTTCTGGTTGCTAATTTGCTGCTAGCTTATTAACATATCCCAAGGACATAACCAAGCCTGTCAAAGTGATGTCACCCTGCTGGAGCTGTGACTGAGACTTGAAAAGGCCATTCTATCATCCCATCAGGTCAGCTACTTCAGAGTGATGGGAAATGTGGAAGACAAGTGAATTCCATGAACCTGAGAGTATTATCACACTTCATTTGCTATGAGTTCCTGTCCAGGAGCAATGGTATTGGAAAGCAATGCTGACAAATACCATGATGTGCAAAAGGAATTGCTTGGCTCCACAGATGGAGATTTCTCTGGAAGCACTGAAGGCAGGGATAGGAAATCAGTATCCAGCATGTGCTCATTCCAATAAAAGCAAAATCTTACCCCTTGCATGATAGATATGATTGTGTATAATTGACTTACCATTTGGTGGTTGTCTGATCCCTGAGAAATGGTGTCATATTAAAGTCTCTGTTGGCAGATCAGCCCTGTTTCTGTGGCTGAAGCGTATAGAAAACCTTGATTTCTGCCACAATGGCCATATTTTTCAGGAAGCCGTTCGTCAGATAAAGAAGCTGGTTGATGTCCACTGAATTAGTCTCTTGTCTAATTGACTATTAAGATCCCCTTCTGGGGTTAATGTGTCTTGGTGAGCATTTGCATTTGACACATATAGCTTCACACCCTGTGTCTATTCAGAGAAATTCATCCATCTATTCCTTCTCCAGATTTTTTGTCACCAACTGTGTGTTTTCCATGTTCCTAATCATCAAAGAAAATCATTATCTACTGCCTTTGAATCAGTGTCAATTTATACTTACTGTCATCTCTCCTTTCAAGCAAAATGAACAACCTCAGTTCTCTGACCTCTGGGTGGATTTTCCTTCTGCTGTCATTCAGTGATGGACCAGAAAATGGCTGTAGTTTGGTGACATTTTACCTTTGGGTGGTACCAGTATATTAGGCAGAACTATCTGTAAACCAGGTGCCCAATTTTTTTTTGTCAATCAATGCTCCTGAAACTATGGGTTCAGGTTGGAAAGCAGGAGGCAATATAGAACAAAAATGGGCAATAGGCAGTTAGGCCACTGTCTTATGCAAATTGCACTCTCAGAAATGGAACCCAGTCTTCTATTTGCCATTGTCATTTGATGATACAGTGCTCAAGATATATTCACTCAAGATTATAGATTGGTGAATAATACAATGCCCAGATATGTAGTCATGTTATAAGGTAATTTGGTGGCCATTAGTTAGGTATTGGGCTCTTACTAAGGCCCAGCAGCAAGCCAGAGATGTTTCTCAAAAGGACAACGATTACGTCCAAAGGAAAGCAAGCATTGCTTTGCTTCAAAATCCTAAGGGTCCCCTCTGTGAGTCTAAATCACTTTTAAAGACTGCCAAATCTTTCATGTAATCTTCCCATCTGACAAAGATGCTTCAAATGTGATCATATTTTTTGGGCCCAATAGCCAAGATGATAAAAAAATTTGCTTGGCACCCTGAATATATAGTGGGACCTTCTTTTGTTTTGGACGTCCATCAAAACTAAAAGATTTTTTTGGTTACTAGGTAAATGGGTCAGAGTAGCATGTCCAAATGAAGTCTATTTTGCATCCAGGTTTCAAAAACGTCCAAATAGTGCTGTAGTAGTGGGAGAGATCAGATGCGGATATTTGTCTTTCATTTTGTAAGGGATCTTTTGACATGTCCTAAGACCATTGGGTCTCTAGAATTATAATGAGGTAATAGTTTCCCTGAGTTTTTGTGGAATTTAATTCATATGTATTGTCTAAGATATTTATAAGCAACGCCTAAAGTAGTTGCTACTAATTTTCATCCTGCCCAATCATCTATATTATAACTAAAATGGATTATCATGATATTCCACATAATGTAGAGACAATAAAGTTACCTACAGACTAGATGATAGCATAAGGCTGGAGAACTGATATTACCCTGAGATAGGATAGTTATGATGTATTGTTGGCTTAGACTAAGCTACTTCTGGTGGACTTTGCTAACAGGTATGGAGCAGAGAACATTTGCCAGATCAACAGCCCCATACCATATGCCAGGGAATACGTTGATTTGCTCTTGTAACAAAACCACATCTGAAGGAGCAAATGCAATTGGAGTCACCATCTGGTTGAGTTTATGAAAATCCACTGTCATTTTCTAAGATCCATCTGTCTTCCACATAGGCCAAATAAACAAGTTAAATGGGATGTTGTAGGAATCATTACCTTTACATCTTTCAAATCTTTAATGGTGGCACTAATCTCTCCAGTTCCTCCAGAAGGCAATATTATTTTTGGTTTACTATTTAAGTGGTTCTAGGTTTTTTTACTTGGCTTTTACTTACGTAATAGCCATTACTCCCTAGGTCAGAAAATCAAAATGGGAATTCTGCCAGTTGCTGTGAATGTCTATTCCAACCATGCATTCTGTAGTCTTGAAAGTACCCAAAGGATAAGTTTGGAGATACATCAGTCCACTAAAAGATAGACCCAAGCCAAAACTGCAGTGATCTCAGACCTTTGTTGATTCCCTGTCTACTGTTAAGAGTATACCACAAGGACATTTTGGTCTCCAAGAGTCAGTTTAAGTTTAGAGCCAATGTTTAGTAGACCCTCAAAAATCTGATTTTTTTTTTCCTCTCATAATTGCGCTGGTAAAAAGATACACACCCTGTGAAGGGAAGGCTAGAAGATTTATATTATAAAATTTCACCTTATAACAATGCAATAGGGTTCTTTCTCAAGGGTATCTGGCCTTTCCTTCATTTAAGGGGTTCCAGGCCTGTGATCCAGTTGATATCTAGACATTTGTTATAAGGCATGTTCCTCGTTTGTAAGTTTGTCAGGTTTTCTATTCACTAAATCTAGAGTTTTTCTGTGTATACAAACAAAGTAAGACTTTAGTATGCTGATAATCCATTTCAGTTCTAGGTTCCATGATCAACTAGCTAATCAGATCATTTTGACCCCTACTTTGAATCAGTCTCCATTAACCATGCAATTGTGGGATTTGGTTCAACAATCATGTACAGCTGGTGCTTCTATGTCTGGTTCTGGGCCTAAAGATAACAGAGAAGGCAATATAAAACAAAGCTTAAAAAGAAGAAACGTTAGACATGAAGTGAGGTAGCAAGGACAAACAGATTCAATACGGATGAACTGTAATGTACATCTGTCTCTCATCACCTCCAACCAAACCCCCAACTTCAATAATGGCAGTAGCCAGCTGGACAAGCTGATGCCCAGGACTGGGAGATGGAGGTCTGACAATCCTAGTCTGATGTACTAGTTGCTGCAAACACAAGGATTTACTAACAGTGATGAAGGAGATTCAAGTGAGGTTGAGGAAGCTGAGGGCTACCAGCAACAGGGTTTGATGACCTGGACTGGTCAAATGTAGGAAGAATATGGCTGCTGTCTCATTTTTGCCTTTAGAATGTCAAGCAAAATGTCTCTTTGTCTCTTGTGGTCCACACTAGGAAACGAAAAAACCATTTCACAGTCATTCTTTCATGTTTAGCTAATGGAACTAAGCTGAGACCTGTCATTATTTTTACAAGGAAGACTTTGCCTAAAAAGGTCAAATTCCCACCAGGAATTGCAGTGCGTGTACATGAAAAAGGCTGGATGGATGAGGATGGAACAAAAAAATGGCTGGAAGAAATTTGGAACGCACGACCAGGAGCAGCCTTGAAGAAAAAAACCATCATTGCTGGTCTGGGATATGTTCAGAGCTCACACATCTGATGACATAAAAAAACTGGCAAAGTCATCTCAGGTTACTTTTACCGTTATTCCTGGGGGGCTTACATCTGTATTGCAGCCCCTAGATGTGTGTCTAAATAAACCCTTTAAAGACCATGTGCGAAAGATGTGGCATGAATGGATGTCATCTGGTCAAGCCCAACTGACAAAAGTCGGAAA
>CAUYPK010110032.1:0-64195 GCA_963574355.1 Loris lydekkerianus | reverse complement strand
TACACATATACCACAGCTTATTAATCCATTCTTGAGTTCGTGGGTATTTAGGTTGTTTCCACATTTCGGCTCTTTGCCTCTTATCATTATTTTGTATACTGTGGCTCTTTGCCAAGTTTGGATTTTGTTATGCTGCTTCTGAGGAGGGACCTCTGAGGAGTGATCTCCAAGCCACCCATGGAAGTGTCTTTATGATAAAAGGATTTTTTTTTCTTCTGGGTAGATGCCCCGTAATGGGATTGCAGGATCAAATGGGAGGTCTAATTTGAGTTCTTTGAGGATTCTCCATACTTCCTTCCAAAAGGTTATATTAGTTTGCAGTCCCACCAGCACTGTAAAAGTGTTCCCTTTTTTCCACATCCATGCCAGCATCTGCAGCTTTGAGACTTTGTGATGTGGGCTCTTCTCACTGGGGTTAGGTGTTATTTCAGGGTAGTTTTGATTTGTATTTCTCTAATGATTAGGGACAATGAGCATTTTTTCATGTTTGTTAGCTATTCATTTGTCTTCTTTAGAGAAGATTCTCTTCATGTCTCTTGCCCAGTAAGCTATGGGATTGTTGGGTAATTTTTTATTGATTAAGTTTGGGTTCTCTGTAGATCCTAGTTATCAAGTTTTTTCTAATTCATAATATGCAAATATCTTTTCCCATTCTGAAGGTCATCTGTTTGCTTTGGTTGTTGTTTCCTTAGCTGTATAGAAGCTTTTCAGTTTAATTAAGTTCCATTTGTTTATTTTCATTGTTGTTGCAATTGCCACATAAGTCTTCTTCATAAAAATTTTCCCCAAGCTTATATCTTCAAGTGTTTTCCCCACACTTTCTTTGAGGATTTTTATTGTTTAATGTCTTAGATTTAAATCTTTTATCCATCTTGGATCGATTTTTGTAAGTGGTGAGAGGTGTGGGTCCAGTTTTAGTCTTTTACATGTGGATATCCAGTTCTCCTAACACTATTTATTGAAGAGGGATTCTTTTTTTTTTTTTTTTTTGAGACAGAGTCTCACTTTGTCACCCTTGGTAGAGGGCTGTGGCATTGTAGCTCACAGCAACCTCCAGCTATTGGGCTTAGGCGATTCTCTTGCCTCAGTCTCCCTAGTAGCTGAGATTACAGGCGCCTGCCTGACTATTTTTGTTGTTGTTGTTGTTCCAGTTTGGCTGGGGCTGGGTTTGAACCTGCCACCCTCAGTATATGGGGGTGATGCCCTGTCCACTGAGCCACAGGCACCGCCTGAATAGGGATTCTTTTCTCCAGTGTATGTTCTTGTTTGGTTTATCAAAGGTCAGGTGGCTGTAAGATGTTAGCGTCATCTCATGGTTTTCTATTCAGTTCCAAATGTCAATGTCTCTATTTTTTTGTGCCAATGCCACGCTGTTTTAATCACTATGGCCTTGTAGTATAGTCCAAAGTCTGGTAGGGTGATACCCCTAGCTTTGTTTTTATTACATATTTTTTGTTTTAACATCATGTTTATTGTGTGCATTGAAAAAAAGGAGAGAGGCAGAGACTAGTAGAAAAATAAAGCCAGATGGAGAGGGAGAAACACAAGGTCAGAGAGGCAGACAGAGAGGAAGAAATCCAGGGAGAGAGAGACTGAGGCATAGAGTGATGGTTAGAAATATGCACAGATGCAGACATGGAGAGGAATATGCTACTTCTTAACATTGTCAACAACTGTTATAAACATCAACATGTTATAAACAACTTATACACATGTTATAAACAACTTGCACTGGGCCAAGACCGAAAGGCAAGCAGTCTGTCCACAGATACCGTCTTCTGTCTCTGGAGCGATGGGGTACATCCTAATCCCATGGCAGGGCCCCAACTGAAGGCTGCACTAGGCAGAAGGTAACAAGACTTGGCCTCTGGAAGTTAGCAGGTCAGACAGACAGCCACCATTTCTGTTGGTTTTCATAGCTCCTGGAACTAACCATGAAGGGATGGTAGGAACCAGCAAGCAGCAAAGGCGTCCCGGGCAGCGAAACTTGGTGTGCCTGCCCCGTGCAGTGGTAGCCCGTAAAAGAATTCCTAACCCTTGTTTGTGCTCTTGACCTGTTTGAATGAACAATCCAGTCTGTTCTGTGGAGGGGGAAGAAGATTAGATTTGGGAAACCTGATGAAAATGCACACATTTTATAAGAAGGCAATCCATTAAAGAATTGCAGACGATAAACCTTCTAAAGGCTTAAGCTAACAAATAACAGAGGAAATGACACCACTTAACATTTTTAGGTATTTCTAGTGTTCTGGGTACTCAGCAAAACACTTTCATTAGCTCTTTCAGTCCCAATAACTCTATGAACTAGGTACCACTGTTATATGCATTTTACTGGTAAAGTTTTAATTACTTGGTCAAGGTATCATTGCTTGTTCATATAGCATTTATTACAAGAGGCTGGTGGTTATGAGGCTGTCCCTGCGTGTTAATCCTTTCTCTGCTATTTACTAGCCTGGAGAACTTAGGCAAGCTATTCATCCTCTCTGCACTCAGTTTCTTATCTGTAAATTGGGGATAATGATTGTATCTGCCTCATAGGGCTGTTGAGAGAATTAAATCTGCTGCTACATTTAAAACACTTAGCACAGTATCTGACTTGTGGTCAGCACTCACTGTTGGATATTAGGGGTTTCAGTGATCTAATCTTTCCAGAGGGCAACTTGGCAAGATGTAGCAAAATGCAACCTATTCACAGTCTTTTACCCAGAGATCCTACCAGAATTTATCCTAATTAAACAATAGGGTAAGAGCCTCCCAAAATATTTAATGGGACATTATTCAGCACTGTTGAAACCCTGGTGAAAAACCAAAAATAGTGACTCTTGGTAGGAATCTGGCTAAATCAGTTATACTTTAGTATTTCAAACAATATCTAACTAAACAATATGTTTAGTTGAAAGACATACCTTACTATGCACTAACAAGTACAGAACAGAAGTGACAAAGTGATAGTTACAGAGTTAGAGCTTTGTCACTGTTATATTATAGTTTGCGTATGCTTGCTTATGGAAGGAAGTTTGGAAAATGGCTCCTAGTATCCTTTCCTCTTTTTAGAAAGAAGGATTATGGGGAAAATTTGCTTCTCTGTATTCGAATTTTGCATAATAATCATATACATTTTTAGTTGCAATAAATTTTTGTGAACCAAAAAAATTAATATGACAGCCTGTTGAAAGCAAGTCAAGGAAAAGCTGGGCTTTCCCTTTAGGGGCTGGTGAATCTGCCTAGTGACATCCGGGTTCACAAATGTGCACTGCTTACTGGGGACCCTGGGATCAGAGGCCGGGCCGCTATTTCCCACACCCAGGGTAGTTGGAGAGGTTTTGAAAAAATAGTTTTCAAATGTTCTATAAACATATATCTTAAGAAAACTGAGATTAATGAAACAAACATTTATGGAGCCAATACCCTGCATAAATAAAGGTTAAAATTTTTCTGTATATATGTATTTAAAAGTAGCCGCTGAATCAACATATGCATCAGAGAAATGGAACAGGAGAGGTGGAGTGAGAGTCCTGTGGCTCCTTTCCTCTGCTTTCCTCCCTCCTGCTCCAGAGGAAGCAGCACCCCAGGGTTGGTGGGGTTTCCTTCCTGTGTTGCTTGGTAGATGTTTGAAACTTCACAGGAATCCACCATTGCATAGTTAAGATGTTGCCTTCTCTCCCCACCCTGATCATACATACCAAATGCATTCATTTCAACGGCTCTGTACGCTTCTGTGGAAACACTCTGTCATTTATTTGTCTATTCCTATTCTGATGGAGTTTAGATTGTTTCTAACCTCTGGTCAAGTTGCCTGTGCTTTCATAGCTCTCTGGGCCCAATCTCCTGGAAGTCACATGTAGCTGCTTTCTAGTAGGCACCTTGGAAGGCACTTGCCATATCAATTCTCCTTTTTTTTTTTATTGGATATTGTCAAATTGCTCTCCAGCAGGGTGGTGTGGGCATACCTGTTTCCCTACACACTCAGTAATACTTGCTATTGTTAGACTTCTCCATTTTTGCCAATTGGAGGGGCATAAAATATCATCTCAAGGTTTTTAGGTTGTGTGTTCTTAATTACTACTGAGAATATACGTTTCTCCATATAGATCAGCCAGTAATTTTTTTTGTCTGTATATTTATCTGTTATTATATAGAACTTTCATCCAAGTTTTATTTGATTATTGTTCTTTTATGCATTCTTTTCTGGATACTAATTACTGGCTGTTTTGTGTGTTGCAAAAACCTTCTCTGGGTATGTTCCTTATCTTTGATCTTTGTGGCATCCTTTTCTGTGCAGAAGTTTCTCCATGTGATATGATCAAATTCATTGGTCTTTCCTTTTGTGTGTGTGTGTGTTGTTTTTTATGTCTTATCTAAAAAACCTTTCTTATTTTTTTAAGTGGTTGCCTTTTTATGATTTATTTGGAATTTATTTTTATGAATAGTCTATAGAAAGAGCATAATTTTAATGTTTTTAGTATGGAACATCAATCTTCCTGATACCATTTATGTAATAATCTTTTCTTTCTTCCTTGCTTTGTAATGACTTTATATTGCAATTATATTCGATATCTCTTCTGTGTCCATTTAATATATGTTTGAACTGTGTGGGCTTCTTCCTCTATGCCTTCTTCTTTTTTTTTTTTCATTTGTCTCTGTCACTCTGTTTTTTTATAATAGCTTATGAATCTTGATAACTGGAAGGAAAGATTTCCCCTTCTGTTTGTCCATTTTCAAATCATCTTGGCTCTTAGTTTACTCTCTTACACGTAGAGCTCCTTCCTTTAGCAGGGGTTCTCAACCTTCCTAATGCCTTGAGCCTTTAACACAGTTCCTGTGGGTCACGACTCACAGGTTGAGAACCGCTGCTTTAAAGAGTGGTAAAATCCCACTTCCAGAGAGCTGCCCCTGGGCCCAGGCTGCTCTCAGCACTTCCTCCTGGACCTCTTTCGTTTCTCAGCCCCCAAAGGCAGCTGCTCTTATTATTGACATCCCATTATTACAGATAAGGAAACTGAGGCACAGAGAGGTCAAAGTAGCAAGCAAGTGGCTGAGATGGGATTCAAACTGAGGCACTGTGATGCCCTAAAGCTGAAATTTTGGCTCTAACACCAAATTGCCTCTTAGTCATTCAGAATAGAAAGGCTATGATAAAACTGAGGTGATTTTTTTAAACTTTTTTCCAGTTTTGTATTTCAAAACAATTTCAAACTTCAAGAAAAGTTGTAAGAATAAGATTAGTACAAAGAACATTCACATGATTCGCCTATTTTAAACTACTTGCCTTATTTGGTTGATTGAATGTTTTCTCTCTGTGTGTGTATATATATACCTACATACGC
Organism: Loris lydekkerianus; assembly: GCA_963574355.1. NCBI lineage: Eukaryota > Metazoa > Chordata > Mammalia > Primates > Lorisidae > Loris > Loris lydekkerianus. The sequence goes on along the minus strand of CAUYPK010110032.1, from coordinate 58,868 downwards.
ACACACACATAATCTTTTATTTTTCTGAACCACTTGAAGATAAATTGTATATATCATGGGTTTTTAAAATTAACCCTTAAATATATCATTGTTTATTTCTTAAGAATAGAGACACTCTGTTATATACTATAGCACAGTTATCAACTTTTGGAAATTTGATGTTGACAAAATACTGTTATATAAGCTATTCTAATTTTTTTAATGGTCCCAATAATGTCCCTTACAGCCTTTGTTACTCCTCCAGGCTGGGATCCACCTAGGGTAGGTTTTGCATTGGGTGAGCAGGTCACGTGAGCCTTCTCTAATCTGGAATGTCCCGCAGCATATGTTTGTCTTTTTTTATTATTATTTTTTTATTGTTGTAGATTCATTGAGAGTATAAGAAACAAGGTTACACTCATTGCATTTATTAGGTAAAATCTGCCCTTGTTTGTCTTTAATGACAAAAGTATATATATTTTTATTAAATCATAGCTGTGTACATTAATGCAATCATGGGGTACAATGTGCTGGTTTTAAATACAATTTGAAACATTTTCATCACACTGGTTAACATAGCCTGAGCGGCATTTTCTTAGTTATTGTGTTAAGACATTTATATTCTACACTTAGTAAATTTGACATGTACCCTTGTAAGATGCACCGCAGGTGTAATCCCACCAATCACCTTCCCTCCGTCCATCCTCCCCCCTCCCTCCCCTCCCTCTTCCCTTCCCCCTTCTTCTGACAAAAATATTTTTGAAGTACACAGCTTCCTACCCTTTAATTTTCCCTGAAGAATAGTCCTCATTTGGGGGTTTTCTAGTGAGTGGATTGAGTTATCTTTTTGCTACCAGGAGACTACATAGCTGGGGTTTCCTTCAGATTTCATACTCGGAGACATAGGCTATCTCAGAAAGGCTGATGTGCTTTTGACATAATGATAAAAGATCGAAAACTAGGTTCTGGCTTATGGCTGTCCCAATTCTAAATAAATTATTTGCTACTTAAATCCCAACTGGTCGATATTTTAAAATTTTACTAAAATATTGATCTAAGAACAGCTATTGAAAACACCTGGTGAAATTTGTAGGCATTTTATTAGAGGTTTCATCTTCTTTTTTAAAAAGCTGCCATATGAAAAGTATTTCTATGGACTCTAATTTCAACTCAAATGCCAGCCATCTGTCTCTGTTTTAATTCTGTTGGAAAGCATCTGCTGAAATCTATGTATTATTATAATCATGATAATGAAAGAAATACAATATCACTTTAATTACGTTCCAGTGCCTAAAACATTTTTCACTGAAGGAGCCAGCGTTATTGAAGAGAGCAGAGGGTTTTTTTCCTCCTTAATTTATAATGAAAAGATGGCAGAGGCTGGGGTAAAGAGAATTAAATTCGTTTTTATCTTACAAGTCAAAGTCATCACTTTATTCCTTGGCTCTTAGTCTCTGAGATCTTTGTAAAAATCTTTCCTGACAGCTTTTCCCCTGTTCCAGCTTCCTGCCAAGACAATGGTTCAGAATCATGTGTGTGGATTTTAGTGAGAAAGAATTCTTGATGTATTAGTTTTCTTCTGGGGCATAACACATCTCCACAAATGTAACAACAGAACATTAATACACCAGGGTCTCTTGGCAAGTCAGCAGAAGGTAGAGGAAGAGGCTGGGAACCCAGGTAGGCAAGAGAAATTTCCTGATCACCAAGGATTGCCTTAATGTCATTTTCCTGTTTTCTAATAGGCTAGCTTATTTTTTCTTTTATTGTTAAATTCTAAGAATTATTGATATACTCTACATATGAGTCCTTTGTCAAATAAGTGGCCTGCAAAATTTTCTTTTTGGTTTATAGTTTGTTTTTCCATCCCTTTAACAGGGTCTTTCACCCAATAATGATGTTTAATTAAGTTTAACTTACTTTTTTCTTTCGTAGGTTATGTTTTTGATATCGTATCTGAGGAGTTTTCACCAAGCCCCGAGTCCTCAAGATAGTTTCCTAAAATTTATATAGTTTTATGTTTGACATTTAAATCTCTGATACATTTTGGGTTCATTTGTTTGTGTGAAATATGACATTAGGTTTTTTTTTTGCACTTACGGATAACCCGTTGCTCCAGGATCATTGGTTGAACAAACGGTCCTTCCACTATTGAACTGATTTTGCTCCCTTGTGAGAAATCGGCTGGTAATACTTCTGTGGGGCCGTTTGGGAGTTCTCTCTTCTTGTTTGTTGATGTATCTGTCCCTTTGCCAATAAGCACACAGGCTTGATTCTTGTAGATATATAACGCCTCAAGATGGTACAGACGATTGCTACAGCTTTTTTCCTCTTTTTCAAAAAAAATTTTTTTAGCATTTCTGGTTCCTTTACCTTTCCATGTAAAATTTAAGAATAATATTTGTACATCTACAGAAAAAAAATCTTGCTGGGGTTTTGATAGGAATTATATTAAACCTATAGATCAATTGGGGGAGATTTGATGTTTTTAGTATGTTGCATTTTCCATGAAGTTGGTATGTATCTTCATTTATTTTATTTTCTTTATTTTTTTGAGACAGAGTGTCACTGTGTCGCTCTCGGTAGAGTGCTGTGCTGTCACAGCTCACAGCAACCTCAACTCTTGGGCTTAAGCGATTTTCTTGCCTTAGCTTCCCAAGTAGCTGGGACTACAGGCTCCTGCCACAACACTGAAGCTGTTTTTTGCTGTTGTTGCTGTTGTTGCAGTTGTCATTGTTGTTTAGCTGGCCTGGGCCGGGTTCTAACCTGCTAGCCTTGGTGTATGTGGCCGGCACCCTACTCACTGAGCTATGGGCACTGCCACGTATCTCCATTTATGAAGATCCTTTTTGATTCTGTCTTCAGTGTTGTAGTCTCAAGCTTACACCTAAGTATTTTTTCAAGTGATTGCAAATTGTATTGGATTTAAGTTTATTGTTCCTCTGTAAAAGTGTTGGTATATAAAAATATAATAGATTTGGGGACGTTGATCTTGTATTGCACTGATTGCTGAACTTACTTATTCTAAAAAGTGGCTTTTTTAGATCTCTTGGAATTTTCTGTGTTGACATGTATATCATCTGCAAATGGGGTCAGTCTTATTTCTTCCTTTCTAAATGGTATGCCTTTTATTTCCTTTCCGTGCCTCATTGGGCTGGTAAGAACTTTCAGTACTAGAATGAACAGGGTTGATGATGGTAGATATTTTTGCCTTATTATTGGTCTGAGTGGGAAAGCATTTCGTTTCTCATCTCTCAGTTTGATTGTAGCTGTAGGTATTTTTGTAGATATTCTTTGTCAAGTTGAGGAAGTTTTCATAGTTGCTCATTAAAGCATTATTAGGATGGTGACATTAACCTCTCGGTGCGATCATTCTGACATCTGTGCTGTCCAGGTGTTGACATCTGCCACGTGTCTGTTCTCATTCAAATAGAGATTTTCTTAGTTCTTGTTACGACAAGTGATGTTCCACTGAAACTCGGGCATGTGGGGTATTATAATATGAAACTCTGAATCTTACTTAAATCTTCTATTTGAACAGGCCTCCTCAGACATGATTCTGGTGGGAGAAAAGGGACGTATCCTCATTGCTGCCAGATGGGGGGAGCCCAGTTCCTTCTCTCGGCTTCCACTGACATCTGGTGGCAGAGGGGCTTGGTGTGACTGTGAGTGGGGTGGAGGGCAGGTGCCTGGTGGGTACCCCCATGCCATCCTCGCTGGGGGACAGGCTCATCACTGCTCTCCACTAACACTGTGGGGAGAGAGTGGCCTCATGGCTCCCGGGCAGAGGTAGAAGTCCTGAGTCTCCCAGCCCACCCCCTCCTCTGACCCTACCCCTGTAGGTCGGGGAGAAGTCCACTTTCCCTTTATGCTGACACCACCTGGAAGTGGGGACTTTCTCATTTGTTGAGGATGAAGGTCTGTTGCCTCACTTGGCTCTCTGACCTCTCCTACCCCACCAATGGAAATCAGCCTCCTACTTATCACCCAGTGAGGATAGAGGTCTGAGTCTGAACTTGGCTTTTATTGATGAGGGTGGGGGCAGTGGTGGGGGCACAATTATTTATGTGCTGTTTGACCGTTGTGGATTATTTATTGTCTAGAAGTCATGTCTTTCTGGGCTAACACCTCCCTAATTTTCTGGGTAGCAAGGGGTGGCTTTTCTGGGGCTTCTGTGTCTGTGCACCTTGACATTTCTGGTTTGCCAGCATCTCTATTATTCAGCCAAGGATCTACAAAACAGAAAGAAAGCCCAGAAATCCACTGCCCTGTTATTCCTGAGGTCCCAAGGTTCCTGGTCAGTCTGCCCTTTCCTCCTCACCTTTTGGGGTCATCTTATTTATTTATTTATTTTAATATATACTAGCTAAGGGTTTTAGTTATACTTGGTAAGAGGAACAGGGAAAAGTAAGTGTCTTCCATCATTCCAGAATGGATGTCTGAGATGAGTGTTAGCGTCTGGGGATGAGTGGTTTGGGGTAATGCTGTCTGGGGCAGGGTCCTGGGCTACCTGACATCCCTCAGACACATTTCCTGACTGCAGGCTCCTGAAGGGAGGATGCCACACAGTGTGAAGCCAGTAGGGTGGCCTAGGCAGAGTGAGCCTTACGCCTCAATGCCTAATGGGAGCCGCTGCTGGAAGGCCACCCAGCTGCACTGGCCCTGCTGACACACAACTACGCAGACATTTTCACTAGCTCCCCAATTAAGCCATCTGTGCTTCCTCTTTCAAGTCACTGTAAGCATTCATGTCACACCCAGACACTCATTTATCCACCAGGATTGCTTGAACTGCTCCTTTTATTAAATTTGACTCTATTAAATAACTCTCTAATGGTTCTTAGTAAGATGAACTGGGCTTGCCTGCTCCTGCTCGTCTGGATGAAACAGATGACCAGCTGCTGCCTGACCACAGTTGCAGCCCCCTCCGAGAGCTGGTCAGACCTATGTAAACCCTGTTTTGATGCTGTCAAGAAGTGACTGCCCTGGGGAAGAGGGAGATGGCTAGCAGCTGGCCCCGCAGGCTATCCCAGAGGATTAGGACATCCGGACCTTTCTCTCTGCTTAAGCAAATACTGACTTTCAGTAAACTTTGCTAAGGGACACAAAGCTAAGCGGGTTGGGCTCTAGCCTGAGGAGTTGACAGTCTATGGGGGACAGTTACACTGCAGACTGTTACTTGCTGAGTTGAAGGACACACAACAAGAAACAGAGAAGAAACCCTTGAATCAAGCTGGGGTGTCCAGGAGGGCTTCCTGGCAGAGGAGTCTTATTGAGGGCCAATGGATTATACCTCTGCCTGGCTGAAATGCCTCAGTGGCTTCTCACTGTGGCCAGCACAGACCAAAGCATCTGCTGTGCCTGTGGTCTTCCAGATCTTCCATAGGCCAACCCAAGAAATATTCATGTGATAGCTATCCAATCTGGAGGCTTCCTCACGTGTCATCTCCTTTGTGTGGGACAAGGGCCTCGGAGATGCTCTTATTCCCGCTGAACCATCACCTCTGTCAGGATAGGGATCCAGTCTGGCTGGGCCACCGCCTCACACCTGCTCTGTAACTGGCACTTGTCTGTGGGTCAACTGGTGCCTGAGATGGAATGCTGGTTCTGGGACCCCAGCAGCAGGAATGTGTGTAGGGATGCACCTGGCTGGGAGCAGAGGGGTGCTGTTCTGGGAAAAGGGGAGAAAGGACAGTCTCTGCCAGGCCCAGGGTGGGGGCAGCATGGAGTGCAGGGGACGTGAAAGAGGGGACACAGGCCAGCAGAGAGGAGGGCTTGGTGAGCGCTGGGGAGGATGCTGGGCTTCACCCAGCAGGAGGGCTCTGGTGCAGGCCTCATGTGGGCTGGAGGCAGGGAGTCCCCCGGGTGACTGTGTGCACCAGGCCAAAAAAGTCTGGCTGGATTTGTCCAGGGCCATGCCACCACCCTCATAGCCACTTCCCTATGGGAAGCAGCAAGTGGTCTGAGCCTGGGCCATGTGGCTGAATGTTGTGCTTGTCACAGCCTGGGACCACCATGTGCTTGGTCCCAGCAGAAGGCACGGTTGCCCAGGGCAGGCTCAAGGCTGAGTGGCAGACCCAGGGAGGGCCCCAAGCTGTCCCTGGGGTACTGGGGAACAGAGACCCTCCCAAGCTGCAGATAAGCCCTGACCTTTGAGGCACATGTGACATATTAAGAGACTTTGGTCAACTTGTAGTGACCACTCACCCTCCATACTGATGTGAGACTCTTCCCTCGAGCCCGGCTGACTTATGTTCAAATCCCAGCTCTCTCATACACAGGCATGTGATCTTGAAGTGGTCATATCACCTCCTGGGACTTTCCCATAAAAAGAAGTTCACCACCCCCCAAGAGAAGCCCCTGTCCCGTCCTGTGCTGTAAGGCCTTGTGCACACATGCATATTCAAATGCAAACACATATTTCCTTTTCATCTTGTCAGGAAGTTTTTTGAAAGTTCAGGATCTGGGTCAGCATGTGGATAAAGGTGAAGGGCATGTACGTGTGCCCTGGGTCCCCTGTGGCTGAAGGTGAGGCTGGGTGGGGCAGTGGGGGAGAAGTAACCACAGCCTGGTGGCCCCCGGGGAACCAGAAAGGGAAGGAAGAGCTGCTTTTATTTCAATTATCAGCAGAATAGATTCCCAGACAACTGCACTTCCTCAGTCCACTTTGTGCCCAGAAATTCAGGGGAGAGCTAGGGCTGGGTGGGAGAGAACTTAACTTGCTCTGTTAAGTGTCGAGAACAGCCTTAAAAAAGATAACAAGAGTGGAGGTGCCCAGCACAGACCCTGGTGCACAGCAGGGCTCAGTGAATGGTTTCTCCTGGTACACAGAGGCAGATGGCTCAGTGTGGCCTCCCTGTGTTTGCCAGGGGGCTCTTGTGTTGGCTGCGAGCTGCAGTTTCCTCTGCAGAGTCACAGCCCCAACCCAGTGGGCCAGGCCAGCTGTCATCCCACAGCCTCGATCCCTGGGCATGTGCTCCCCTTGGCCAGGTCCCCCAGGACTCCCGAGAGAAGCTTCCTAGTGGCGGCTGAAGCACAGTATGAATATTGCATGGATAATAATAGCCCCGCCACTTAGTGGTTATGCAACGCTTTCCTCTTCCACAATACTTTACCATCATTAATTAGTTATTCTGCACTGCTTCCAGCCTCCCCTGCTCTCTCTGCAAAGGCAAGCCTGGAGATTTGCTCTTGAAAACAGGCCTGCTTTGGCCTGAAGCACCAACTGACCAGTGGCTGGGCCCTTCCCTACTGGAATCTCAGCTCAGCCATGTCACAAAACAGCAGAGACCTGTGCACTTGCTGGGGAGGACACCTTTGTTCTAATCTGAGCACCTCCGCAGAGTTCCTCTTGTATTCTCTGCTCCCCACTTCCCCCAGGGTCTCTGGGAAGATGGACTATATGCATCTCAAGTGGGTGGCAAGACTCCCTGTGGAAGGAGGGCTCTCTCCTGCTCCTCACTCCATGCACACTTCAGGGAGTTTGGAGCTTGGAACTGTGTTGTGTCTGTCCCAAGGCCACTGGCTAAGCACTAGGTTGCAGGGCCTCTGATCTCCTGGTTCCAAGAAGCCTTTCCCCCCAGCCGCCAAAGGGGCAGAGGCGAAGCCCACAGAGAGGCTTGAAGATGGGGCAAAATGTTCCCGTCTTTGGTGGGCTAAGTGTTCTGCTGTAGATTCTCTCCTGGCACTCCCTGGATCCTTGTCCACCCCCCCACCCACCATGACAGTCTCAAGCTCCCCCTTCCCCTGGCATCTCCAGGGAGGTTTCAGCAACTCCTTTGTCAGCTGTGCATGGGTGTATGTCACCACCTCCTGATCAGAATATCCCCATGACACCCCTGGAGGTCCTGCTCGTTTGGAAGGGCTCCCAGTGCCTGGAGCACCCCTGTTGTACCTCTGGCCCAAGCTGCTGCCTGCTTCTAGTCACTCCATTAGCCTGAAAAGGTATTGATCAGTTTGGGTTCTGTGAGCTGAGTGTTTTAATCCCAGAGTGTGAATCTTTAAGAATTAATTAGCAAGGATTGCTCCGTAAAAACAAAGTGGGCACAAGTTCTGATACCTCCTGGTCACCCACTGTTATCACTTCCCTCTTAATTACGATGCTATTTCTGGGAGCGGGAGGCAAGCTCCCCCGTGCTCCTCAGCCTCTGTCGGCTTCTCTGTTTTTCCCTGTGGTCCTCAGGATCTTCCGCTTCCACTTCCTGCCAGGGAAGCATGGGGCTAGGGAAAGGAGCACAGAGGCATGGCTGAGGGCCAAACATGAGCCAGGCCAAGCCCTCCTGTCCCGGGGGAACAGTGTGGCCAGTCTAGCTGCAGTCCCTTAAAGCCAGTGTGGACTGTGCCCCCACTGCTGTTCCAGAACCCTCATCTGCCCACAATGCTCCCTGTTATTCCAATCCTGCCAAGCCGCCTTCTTCAGTTCCTAGGCTCTCTGCACCCTGGAGAGCCTGCTGGCCTTCACTCCTGCCTCTTCCTATGCCTGGACAGCCCCCTTCCTGGCTCCTCGCAGCCCTGCCACGCACTGCCTTGCTTTGTCTTTGCTAGCTCCAAATGGTCCCTTTGCATTAAATTTAAATAAGGATCTTTCTGGGGGCTTCTCTGACACCTTCAGGCAGGATTGGGTGACGCCCTTGGCCCTCCAGCCTGGTTAACTGCTATGTAGTTTCACTCACTAGCAGGGACCTCCTGTGTATGCAATTCCTCATTCCCTCACTGCCTTCCTCCCAGGGCTGGGGTCCTGAGCTAGGGTAGCAGAGCAAATGGTGTGCTCTGACTCCACGTGTCTTTTATTTTTATGGATGGGGAATCCATGGAAATCAAAGAGGGGTCCTAAGGCCCCTGTGCCGCCCCTGAGCCCTCTCTGCCTTCCACTCCTTTCTCCTACATGTTCCTTTGGCACGATGGCCACAGCTGTGCCAGCTACGTCCGGGCTCTGCCCTGTGTCTAGATGAACAAACAGCTGTGGGAGGCTGGTAGACGTCCTGTTGACTTGAAGACGGGCAGCTAGAGCCGCATTCTGGTGAGACCGGAAGAGGGTGACTGCAGAAAACAACATCAGGTGGTTTCTGGGCTTCTGATGCAGAGTCTGACATTTTTGCAAAGTCATGGCAGTGTCAGAGAAGGCTCTAGAGCCCTGGTGGAAGGCAGGCAACCCTGGGAGCAGGACCATGTAACTGAGGCTCATCTCTCCCCAGGCACTCCACTCGGGAGAGGGCTGCAAAGCCAGGCTGCACTTGGTATAGATGGGCTTCGTTCCTAGGCTGGAGGGGCCAGGGCCACTGATTGTTTTGAGAAGCAGCCCCATTCATGAGCTCTGAGGCAGGAGAGGGGCTGCCAACACCCTCCTCACCCACACATGCTGAATTAGGAAGGCTTGGCTTGTGCTCCACTCTGACCCCAGGGTCAGCTGACCTTGCAGGAGTCTCGGGATAAATGTGCAGAAAGGCAGGGGCTATCTCTGGCGAGTCATTTCCATCTGTCAGGGTCCTGTGTCCCCCTTTTCAGATGAAGAGTGAAGTCCAGGATTGAACTGTGATATGAAGCATAGATGGATGGTTCCCTTTGACTCTGCACATCCAATTCCATTTCCAAGCCTCTCCTGTATGCCAGCTGGGCCTCCAGGGCTCCTGGTCTGCAGTGGAAGATGGAGCCATTCACAGTATCAGCCTCTCATGTTCACAGTTTCGGAATCACATGTGCAAAGCTATCGCTTGATTTGTTTCTCTCTAGCTGAACTTTATGTGGCTCCTGAGGCAGGCCCCATATCACTCAGTATTATAAACTTGATCTTATCTCTTCAAGCCACTTCTGGTTTAATGCTCTGTCACTTTGGGGTAATGGCTTGGCCAGTTGAGTGTTCTCCCATTAGAGGAATCTGAGTTCCAAGGGGTCTTCCCCATCATCCTGCTCCTAGGGAGAAACAGCTCCCCTTGGATTACCAGAAGTCTTTATGCCACAGAGCAACTTGCTGTCCAGTGCAAATAATGTAGGGAGAGAGGTGGGATGAGGTGGCAGGGGTGAATCTGGACCAGCAGAGAGCAAAGGGGACTTCCAGAAGAGGTGGCTTTTGTGATAAGCCTTAAAGGTTAAGTAGGAACTTTCCACAGATACCAGGGAAAGGCATTTTATCCAAGACAGCAGCATGTGCAAGGGCCCAGTGGTGCACAGGGCTGCTTTGGTTGCAGGTCCTGGTGGAATTTATCTGAGGCTGTGCTATGTACTCTGCAATCACAGCCAGCATTCCCTGCTCCCATCTCTCTGCCAACCTGATTTCCAATAGTTCCCTAGCAGGACCTGCCACCATAGTCTTCAGGATTCTTCAGATTGCACGTGACACCAAGCTCAGATTATACTAAGAAAATGAAGGCATCTTCTCACTGAAGCAACTGGAGTCCAGGAAGACATGCTTTAGGCACAGCTCAATTCAGGGGCTCCAAAGCTGTCTTTAGACTTGTTCTCATCTGGACCTTCTTCAGCAGGGACTTCAGTTTCAGCAGGTTTCCTCCAGTCAGTGGGTGACTTCAGGCCTCCATCAGCCCCCCAGGTATCAATTCCAGAAGACATTTCTGCTTCCTTGTGTTCCCCTCAAAGTCTCAGAGTTGAGTTTCCCTGGCCCCAATCGGATCACCTGTCTGACTCCTTGACCAATCCCTGTTGACAGGAAGAAGAAATATGCTAATAGATGAGGTGTGGTTCACACAGTCCAGTGACATGGAGGTGGTTCCTGGTTCACCAGAGGAAAATCAAGGTTGCTGGTAGCAGATAAGGGGCTTGGGGGGGGGGGGGGTGAGCAGGCAGCATAACAATGTCTGACTCCTGTTCAGACTTCCTCCAGCTGGTTGAGTCTGAGGTTTGCAGGAAGATGCTAATCTCCACCTGTGATGCTCTGATTTTTCTTCAGTGTAAATCCTGTCTCCCCTGTCACCCTGCGAGCTTCTTTATGGGGCATCTGGATCTCTGGTTGCTCTATCTCCTCTGGGTACAGCACCCACCCCTACTCCCAGAGCACCCTGCAGGTACTTTATATGTGTGAACCATCTCAAGAGATGGAAGATGCCTGTTCTGGACGTTTGAAACTGCTTCCTGTAGCTGAGAACGTCGGAATTCTTGGGATCTAAAGTTAGGGCCCATTCTGCAATATTTAGGTTCTAAGACGAATGTGACCAGGCATCAATTAACAAACACTTAGGGCAGCCTCCCTATTTATAGTGCAGATACTTATAGAAAGACATCTGAGTGTGTGCACGCCTACTCGCCCACAACTGATTCTGCCCAAATAAGGGTGGCAAAGAGTACCAGCCCCTCATTGAGGGTGGACCCAACAGGTGGACGGCACAGAGAGGTCTGGATGCCAGGGATGGGCTCTCAGCAGGTCAGATTCCAAGTGACAAGGGGCAAGGCTGGGCCACGCCCTCAGCTCACTCTGAAACAGCTCATTCCATCTTAGGCGCATAGAACAGTCCTGCCGCCTTCCTCTGTAGGCAGCAGCGTGGCTGCCCTCTTGTGTTCCCGGGGGCCACAAGGCCTCGGGGCCCTTTACTCTTGCAGGAGGCTCCTTGCTGTCAGGGAGGCCACTGGCAGAACACGGTGTGCCCTACAGGCATTGGGGGGGGGGGGTGTGTTCAGACAGGGGTCTGGAGTCCACTATTTTGACAGGGAGGAGCAGAGTATTAGGTCCAAATAGGGCATAAGGGAGAAAGCAGAGACTCTAGAATCAAGAGCCCACTCAAGTGCCTTAGTGCACATTAGAAAAAGCTCCTGTGTTCAAGGCCTGACCCGACCACAGATGGAGGCTCTGCAGGTGGTGCTGCAGAAAGGCCCAGAATCTCAGAAGCCCCATCTAGAGACAGTCTTCTGCTCTCTGCTCTAGGCAGCAGCAAGGGCCATGCCCTGGCTCAGAGCACCCAGCTCAGTGAGGACAGTCTGAGGGAGGCGGGACAGCCAGGTGCATGTGGCCAGTGGTGGCAGTCAGATGGGGGCAAGTCAGATTTGGCTACCTGCTGTCTCTCTTCTCCCTCAGAAGGGTTCCTATGTCACCCCCACTTCTCACTGCTACCACCAGGAAGGTCAGTCGGGGTACAACCGTCCCCTGCTCAGGCTCCTTGGACTCTCCTTCGGGTGCCAAGATCCATGCTCCTTTCTGCATGAAAGATCAGAGAATTCCAGCAGAGGAAGTGCGAGGTGGCTCCTGCAGCTTATGCGGGCATCCTCCCGGGGTCTCTCATGGTGGCAGGAACATTCTGGAGTCGTCTGGCTGTGCTCACAGACCAGCCCTGCTAGGGTCATTTATCCTCTAGCTACTTTGCAGAGCCAGGGGATTTCAGTGCCAGGGACTAGTAGGAGCATATGGCCCCGGGGGGACTCCCCCAGCTTATGACCTGGCAGGAGGCAGGGGCAGGCAGAACTGCTGTGCTCAGGATGGATCCTCACCCAGGGGCTCGTTAGCAGGCAAGGTCAAGGCTCCCAGTACTGGGGAGGCTGCATGCAGGGATTCCCCTCCCGGAGGAGGGGAAAGGCTGCCGCCGAGTGGCTGTCAGATGGCTAGCAGGCATCACCAGCCGGCTGCTGCCTGTTTGAGTTTGCAGCTTGGTCCATTGTACACTTTTGTCCCCTTGGGAGTGAGCCCACGAGGGAAGGTCAATCGGTCCCAAGTCATACCAGAGGGAGGACAGCTTAAGGCCCAGAAAGAGCCTGTCTGGGTGCAGGGATTGAGGAAGCCTTGAGTTTTGGAGGGGACACAGGATGGAGTAATAGAGGGGGGTATCTAATGAGCCTGCCCCTGTAGGGGGCTGAGCTGAGCCCCTGCCACAGAGAGGGGCAGGAAGAGCTGAGTGTTCAGGACAGCGCATTTGGAGGATGGGGTTGATGAGGAAGAATGTCAGCCAACCTGGGGAGGACGGGGCCCACCTGCCATCAGGGAGGCCTGGGTCAGGGCCGGGCAGGGGCTTTTTGACACTGGCTTTCTCTTTCCTTTGTCCTCCCTCCCACCGATGGTCTGACCCTTTATATGTATCTACTTGTGTTTCTCTGTGTGTGTGTCTGTTTCTCTTACTCTTCCCAATCTGCATCCTTTCTTCTCTCTCTGCTCAAGCTTCATCTTGGGTTAGTGTGACGTTCCCATGCCCGGTGCTTCACCGGGAGAGCAGTGATCACGGAGGGGAGGCCCTGCAGTGGGAACCAGGCAGCATGTGAGTATGTGAGGCTGTCCCTTAGGCCACACTGCTGCTACTGCCGAGAACCTGCTCCCCTGTGCCCCCGCCCTCCGCCCAGTGAAGGCAGGGAGGGGCTAGAAGGGTCAGGAAGGCTCAGGTCCAGGGGGAGGACATGGCACATGCTGCTCTGAGTTTAGGGCATCAGAGAGTCTGTTAGAAGGCTTTGTCCCATATCTGGAATGATTCTCAGCCTCGCTGGTGCTGAAGGATTAAAGAAAAAGCAAAAGGGGCAGCGCCTGTGGCTCAGTGGGTAGGGCGCCGGCCCCATATACCGAGGGTGGTGAGTTCAAACCCGGCCCCGGCCAAATTTCAAACAAACAAACAAACAAACAAAAACAACAACAAAAAATAGCCAGGCGTTGTGATGGGTGCCTGTAGTCCCAGCTACTCAGGAGGCTGAGGCAAGAGAATCGCCTAAACCCGGGAGTTGGAGGTTGCTGTGAGCTCTGTGACGCCACAGCACTCTACCGAGGGTGATTAAAGTGAGACTGTCTCTACAAAAAAAGAGAAAAGAAACAGCAAGAGAAAGTCTAGGAAAGCTTGCTGGGGGCTTTCAAGAAAAAATGCAGTCGGGGTCATCTTACGTATGGTGGAGTCAGTGCCTGCGAGTGGGTCCGCTCCACGTGAGGGCTTGTGTTCTGTGGGGAAGGCAGCAACTGCTTCATTTCCAAAGTAACCCGTGAGTAGAACAAGGCTGTGGACTTTGGCTTCAGAATCCCCAAGCTTTATCTGTTTCCCAAGTTCGGCTGGCAGAAAAATCCTTATGATCCTTGTACCCCGCACCCCAACACAGAACAAAGTCATCCTTTGTAGAGCTTCAGCCTGTTATGTCACCCTGGGTACAGAGTGGTCAGCAGACAGGGCCATGCAGAGGACACCTTTGCTGCCTCAGCCATCAGGGCCTCTACCATCATGCAACCTGGTCCTCTCAAGTCACCTGCTTCCTTTATGAGAAACAGGACTTGTGGTACACTCTCCTTCTGCCTTTGCTGGAAGTCTAAGCATGAGAATCAGGCTTGGGCTTCACCATGAGCTGGCCTCCAGCCCACCCCCACCCAGACCTTGGCCTTGATGGGTTTGGTGCTATTGTACCTGGCAGCTTCTTTTGCTTCAGATTCAGATTCATTCTTGCAGGGCTTCCTGGGCTCTCAGTACAGCCCTGCCATGGCCACTTCTCACGGCCCTTAGTTCGCGATGCCCCTGGTTCCTCATTCATCAAATGGTGATGGTGACAGTGCCTGTCGTGTAGGGCCGTTGCTGTAAGCATTAAATCTGTTGATGCCAGCACCACGCTCAATATCTGTCTCAAAGTAAGTGGTCAGTTAACGTGCACCCTCGTCTCCAAGGCTCACACCTCTGCTCAGCACTGCGAGGACCTGTCTGCAGGACCGTGGCCCTGTTTGGAGTGGTGTCTCCTGTCTTAAGGTTTTAAGCACTGGCCAGAGTGTGAGGCGTGCCACTCTGTCATCATTATTCTTTCATTCTGTCATCCAAAAGGCCCCCAGGATGGCTAAATAGTGAAAAGGAGCTCTTTTAGACGATATTTGGTTTGCAAGCCTGGAAGAGATAGTCTCCTATTTGGACCAAAGGTGCTTTTATGAAGTGGGAAAGAGTAGGTTGGGTTTTATGCCTTACAGGGTCTGTATTTCACAACGGAGTCATACATATTCAACAGGTTTGGGGAAAAAGCTATATATATTATGAGGGCGGAGGTTAAGTGCATGTGTAATGAGTACACAGGTACAATATACATACCATGTTCACTTTGGGGCAGGGTGTTAGCATTAAGATGAGGAACAATTTGGCCCTTTACATTAGAAGGTGAGCTACGGGACACAGGGACAGTGGTGTGCAGCCTTGTAAGCTGCCCTGGAACTGGCTTAAGCTCTGCAATTGTTTATCAGAGAAGAAAGTTTATAAGGAAGGTCCTCTGTCCAATTAGAGTTGTAGTCTCTGGATTGTAAATCAGAGTCAGGAGGGGCCTGAACACTTTCCTGATAGCTCCCATTGTTGAGAGTTTAGCAAGGATGTGGTTTTTCTTATAGCCATAGGGATTTAGGAAGTTACCATGCCAACTGTGTCCTGAACTCTTGGTCCACAGGTTACCTTTTGTTTCCTTCACCTTAGTATCTATCTTAGTTGGATAAAGGGGCATGTACTTTTGTCTCTCAGATCACAGTTCATTCAGTAGACATCTATTAATACCTCCTATGGACCACACACTGTGCAGCCGGGTGGAGGACAGGCCAGGAGACACATCAGGGGGTTAATGTCTGAGCAGGGAGCCCGGCAGTGCTGTGTACGTGCCGTTACCTGTTGGTGTGGTCAGTGAGGATGGGTAAGCTCATAGCAGGGTAAGCATTGCAGGGCACACAGAGGCTGGCTAACCAGGTGTGGGGAGTCAGGGAGGAAGTGATTCAGAACCAACACCAGGTAAGGATAGATGGGTTGAAGAAGGAGCAGGCAGAGGGTATGGCAGAGGGTAGGGAGACACCCTGCCTGTGTGGGGAACTGGAAGCCCCACCATCCTGATGGGCTGAGAGGGGCTTGGGGAAAGATAAAGCCGCCTTTATCTGGTTTCTGAGCTAGATGATCAGCTCCAGTGCCCACAGCATCCTGCATAGCAGTGAGCCCTGGGTGTCCCTCCTCCTTCTGCTCCTCCCCACATCAGGGGCTTACCTGGATTGTGAGGAGGAAGCCTAAAGAGGCAGGCTGCGGACAGCGTGGGTCTTGGAGACAGTGTTAAAGAGCTGAACTTAGCAGAATCACACTCCTGGTCTGGGTTTTGAGGGGGACTTCAGTGTCCCAGTAAGGCTCCAAGACACTCTGTGGCAGTCGGGAGCCCACCTCTGTGCTCTTGCGGATGGTGGCCAGGTGGGAGGGGCACCTGTGGCAGGCTTTCCCAGACCTGTGGGAGTGGGTGGCTGGGGACCCTGAACCCCTGGTCTGGTAACAGCCAGCTTTGTTCTAACCAGACTCTGGGTTTTCTTCTTTGCAGATGTTGGAGGAGCTCAAGTGCTGGCACCTGGCAAGTCTGCTGGGGCTGAAATTGGTAGGTGGCTGTCCACCTAATTTTGGGTGCAGGGTTGAGTGGCAGGAAGGAGGCACCCCTGATTTCACAGGCAGGCAACTACAGTGCCGGTACTGGTTCCACGCTGGTCAGTGCCGAACAAGGGCCACCCTCACTCCCAGGCCTGCCTGAGTAGCCAACAGCTTTATCCCAAAGGGCAAGGTCTTGTCTTAGAGCCTGTTTTCAAAGGGGACACTGTTACCTCCTTTACCTGGTGAATATCCAGTAAATAGACACAGCTTAGTTGATTGTAGCAAGAGGGTTTTTATTACCTGGCACAACTAAGGAGCACACTGGAAACACTTTCCAAAGCAATGTGTCTCTGAACCAGAGGGCTGGCTGGCTCTGTAAGCATATGGTAATCAGGGATGATCTGATGGGATCTTGCAATGACATGACGCCAGCTGGCGAGATCTGACTGGACCCTGCCATGGAGTGGCCCACTCTGACTGGGTCCTGCACCCTGCCAGGTGGTGCCCACTGCTTTAGCTCCCCAGGCCCTCCTCAGTTCAAGCATTTAGGTACCTTCTGTGGTTGCAGTTTTGGCTACGTGGCCTTCAACCTAGGGCACATGGCCACTGAGAAGCAACTCACAACTTTGTTACCTAAAAGTTCAGCCAGATTGGTCTGGTGCTGTTACAACATGTGGGCTCAGAGCCACCTTTGTGTGGTTTCTGAGCTAGATGGTCAGCTCCAGTGCCCATAGCACCCTGCCCAGCAGTGAGCCCCGGGCAGCAGGCTCTGCCCTCGCCCTTCTGCTCCTCCCCACATCAGGGGTTTGCCTGGATTGTTGGCAAGGTGCATTCTGCGTGTCACCTCCTCCTGAGGACTCCTGACACCTATGTCCACGCTGGCCCAGAGCATGCCTGTCGAGTGGCCTTGGGGTGAGCTCTTTGCCCATTCTCCCTGAGCAGACCAAAGGATCCTCAAAGACCAGACAGGCTCTTATTCATCTGCCTTCAGTGCAGACAATGAATACATCCTCGACACATGGATCAATGAGTAAATGAAGGGATAAGTGAGGAAGGCCAGAGAAATGAACCACCCGTCACCTGGCGTGGGGACGTTTTCCACAGCAGGAGGGACCAGGAAGAAGGGTTCGGCTGTGGGGGAAGTGAGGCCCATGGGCCCACAGGGGAGTGGAGAATCGGGGTGGCCTTGGCAGCAGGAGCGTGCACCCACAGGATCTGGGCTCCCCTGGAGCGCAGAGGGAGCTGTCACAGACCTTCGTGGTGTAGTGACTGGAGCCCTACAATCCATTCCTCCCTGTGCCTCAGATTATAAGTACGCCCTCATCGGCAGGGCACTGGGCGTCGCCATCTCGGCTGGCTTCCTGGCCCTGAAGATCTGCATGATCCGGAGGAACTTGTTCGATGACTATTCTTCAGAAGTGAGAAACACACACCAGGTCTCCCATGGTGAGCGACTGGCCTGGGAAAGGACAGCATTCCAGGAAGGCCCCGATGAGAGGTACCAAGGGCAGCTCCATGCCACTGTCTAGAGAAAGAATGAAACTTGCAATCCCCGGGCACAGCAGGCTGTGGCCGACAGGAGCTGCAGGGACCCACCTGTGTCTGTGTCTCTCTGTCTCTGCCTGTTTTTGCCTCTCTGTCTGTGTTTCTCTGTCACAGTAGACAAAGGGGGCTTGGGCTTGTCTCTGCACACCTTGGGTCAGATACTGCCTGAACCCCTGTCTGTTTCTCTCTGTCCCTGGATCTGTTTCTCTCTCTTTCTTTCTCTGTTTCCATCTATCTGACTCTCTCTGTACTTTTCCACTATTGGTATTCCTGAGATCAAGTTTCCTGGAGAAGTGTGAGAAGAGGAGTTAAAATTGGCTTCAGAAAGGAATTTCTGTTTTCTTATCCAAATGATGTGATGAGATAGAATTGGTCCCAGGAGGCAGTGAGGCTGGTCTCAGTGTGCGTGGGTGATGGAAGAGCTGCCCACACTGTTTGTTGGTCAAGCTGCGTCTTTTCCCCCATAAGTTAGGCAAGCACTACTTAGGCCGCTGCTGGGCTCCTGTGAACCCGGCCTGGCCCTCCATGCCATGTGGCGCCCCTGCAGGTGCTGAGCGGGCACTTTGCGAGTTTCCACGGCAAAATGCAAGTTTGTTTTGCACCCCCTTTCTGTCAAGGTGTCATCCACAAAATCATGCTCTGCACCTTAAACTGTGCTTAATGCAATGATGATGCACTTTTCCATGAGGTGTTTGTGAGGAGAAAGGAGCCTCATTGTATTTCTGGAAAATGTGATTCTGGTCCATGAAGACATCCAAAAGAGGGTGGTCTGGGCTAAGACAGGAAGAGGGGTCCTGAGATGTGGGCATGTCTAGTCCCATGAGGGGCTTAATTTGTCATAAGAATTTGTTTATCACCGATATGGTATCCCTACAAACAAGGGAGCAGGAACAGTCCTGTGCCCAGAACAGCCAGGCCTCACATAGCCAGAGGACATCGGTGAATTGGAGGACCTGGAATCTGCAAGTTTGGGGCCCGTGGGGGGAGGTGAGGGCCTAGGGAATGCTCACCCCTCCTCTGTGCAGAGCTCAGGGGGCTCTGTGTCAGATGGATAGGGAACCTCCACCATTGCCAAAGGTGGCCCCAACTCAGGGAGCTTCTCTGTACTGTCCCAGTTGGGTTGGCTTTGATTTCTTCCCTCCTTCCCACGTGCCAGTGGGGCCCTGAGAGAGCTGAACCACTGGTCACAGGGCCTCCCTCCTAATGCCTGGCTTTCTCTGTTTAGACACCATCTCACTGAAGAAGAGAGCCCCAAGGTAAGGTCGCTGCCAATGCGGTCAGGGAGGAGTATTCCTGTCTCAGCCATTCCACTTCCTGGCCTGTCACCGTGCCTGCTCTCTCTGTACTCTGTCATGTTTTCTAAGGGGACTAGAATGTGCCCTGGAGCCCTTCCTCTCGCCCTCCTCTGCTTGGGACCAGTGGGCAGGTATCCTGAGAGTGGGAACCTCAGGGCACAATAGCCAAAGGGGGCTTGGGCTTGTCTCTGCACACCATTGGTCAGATTCTGTCTGAACCTCTGCTCAGAATCCTCTAGAACCTCTACCCCCAGCATGCAGAATGAGATTCAGCCTCTGGCACCTCCCACTTGGGAGGCCACACACAGCCCAGTCCAGGTTTCCCAGCTTCTTTGCTGCATCCAGATGCCCGACATGGGGCCACGTCTGCAGGGATGGTCCTGCCTCAGGACCTTCACCCTTGCTTTTTCTATCCTGTGTAATTTTCTTCCCCCATGTCACTGTGAGCCTTGACCCTCATTTCCTTTACAATTCTGCTTTAATGCCACCACTTCACGTCAGATGACCTGTGTAAAATAGAATCTCCACTCCCTACAACCATCATTCTCTTCCCCTTACATGGCTTTATTTTTCTTTACAGTTCTTTGCACCCATTGATGTTATATGCTATATTGATTTGTCTGTTTTTTTTTTATGACACCATCCTGCTTAAAGTGCAAGCTACTTAAGAGTGGGGTTTCCTTTTCTGCCTCTGTGGCCCTAGTGCTAGCACAGTGCCAGGAGCCGATGCTCTTGCGCATGTTGAGTGGACGAATGAATGCACATGAGGCCATGGGCTAGGTGCTGGGAGTTAAGGAAAGAGAAGTTCGACAAACTCCCTCCATCTACAGGGGAGGTGGCAGGTGACAGCTGCACATGGGAGCCGGCTCATGGGGGGTCTGTGATGGGTATAAACATGTTGCCTAGTGTCTTGGGGATGTGGAGACCACCTGGCCAGCTGGGAAGGTGCAGGTGGGCTTCAGCCTTCATGTGGAGGGATGAAGAGAAGCTCACGCAGACAGAGGGGACCAAGGTCTGTGTAGGCATGTGTAGGTAATTGTAGGAAACCTGCAGCCAGCCAGCACACAGTGTGGCAGGAGCAAATGCTTCTTGTGAAGGTGTTGGGGGGATGAGGCTGGAGGGTTAGCTAGTTTCTACGCATGGGGAGCCAGAGGGTCTGTGCTAAGCACAGGAGTCTGAAATCTACCCAGAAACTCCTGGCCAACCAGCAATGGATCTGAGCAGGGAGAGATGCTATAGACGCATGGGGGATGGCCGAGCTGGGACAGGAGACGTGCCAGGAGCTGGGGAGATACCCAGGCCTGCTGCAGAGCGCTGCTGGAGCAAGGTCAGGTGGTGGTGACAGATGGGAGATGGGAGGCTGCTGAGATGGAGCCAGCCCAGAACCTGGGGCCATGTGAGGGGAGAAGGAAATCTGGAGCAGCTTGGGGCTTTCTGGCAGTAGGTGGGGGGCAGCATTGCCTGTGGGCTGAGGGCATCAGATGGCAACTATTTTTTTGAACATGGTAAGCCTGAGGTTTCTGGAGCTTTCCAAGTAGACATGTTCCCTAAGTGGCTGGCACTCAGGACAGAGGGTGGGGCTGTGACAGCAGTGACGGCTTATAGAATGGGCCTGAGCATAGTCTCACTGTGCGGTTCCAAGGGACCTGGGACTTGGTAAGTACCAACTGGTGTCTAATGCAGGAGTGGACAGATGAATGAACGGACGAGAGACAGATGTGTGGTGCATTGTCAGAGGTTATGAACCGGTAGCTCTCACAGATCCATGCCTGGTGATGGGCCAGAAATGGACTTTCTTGAGAAGTTCGCCTTTCTGAGGATGTCTCTTTCTTGAGATATCCCAGCTGTTGGCAGTGCTTTCTGATTGAGAGGCCCTTCCCACACTTCTCCCTCTCTCCTCCCTGACCCCTCCCCAGTACAGGCAGTCACCCCACCAGGGCCTGGGCTGGGGAAGACAGAGGTGTAGACAGGTGACCATGTGACTTATCACCCAAAGCAGGGCTTTGTGAAGCTGAGAAGAGGCGCTGCTAAGCCTGGGCTGTCCTAGGAAAGCAGGGATGTGTGGTTACCCTCACGGGCCTGGGCGGCCACATAGCTCTCCTCCCACTTGCCATGTCACCTGCCCTGCACTCGGGCAGGGGCCTTTTGGAAATCTGTGGTGGATCTAGAGGCATTTCAGTCTGTGGGGCCTGGGGTGCCAGGTGTTCCATCTTGCAGACACACACACATTCACACACGCCCGACCCACCCTAGATGAATCTGTCACCTTCCTCTTTATAGAAGAAATGTGCTGAACGTTCCTCTGTGCCCCCACATCCCTGAGACCCCTCAGGGTAGAAAGTGGGACTCCAAGTTGTCGGCTGTCTCTGTGCTCCCTTCCCCACCCCAGGAGCCCTCCTCCCTGGGAAGCTCAGTCTCTTCCAGCCCTTGTGGGACCAGTACAGCGCCAGGTTCCCCTGAGTCCTGAGTGTGCTGCTGTGATCCTGGCCGGGAGGGTGTCCTGGTCTCTGCTCACGAGGCAGCACCCAAGCTGCTGTGTGCTGCTGGTGTGTAGCCTCGCCCTCTAGGGAATCCAACCCGCCCACCTCCCTCAGGACTTTCACGCTGGGCTCTTGTGGGCTGGGACACAGGGCGGACTGGGTGTCTGCAGATGGAAGGGGACATAGAAATGGATGGGAGGCCCCAGAGTCAGAACCCGTGTTGCCTTTGTGGGTCCAGGTGGCCTCAGTAGTGGGGAGAGGAGGACAGGGTGAAGACCCTCCCCACAGCGTGGCCTCACGGGCCATGAGAAATGTGGCTGAGGCACTGGGCAGAAGCTGCAGACTGCTGTGGCCAGCTCAAGACCTATGGTCAGGACCAGTGAGTGCTGTGGGGACTTTAGCACCGTGACCTGCTCAATACCCACAGGAAGGGCTCTGAGGTGCTCAGTGCTTGGTGCTCGGTGCTCGGTGCCTGGCACAGCTGGGCTACCTTGACCAGCTAAACTGCCTGCATGCATTGAAGGGCACTTTGAGGCAAGGCCCTTGCTTTGGAAACCTCCAGAATTTGAAACAGACCAAGTTTCAGGGACATGGAATTCACATAGCACGAAACTTCAGAAAGCTCCATTTTCAGTCCTGGTGAGTGCGTGTGTGTGCATGTGCGCGTGACGTCTCGTACTGATTGATTCTGACACGTGTGTGGGAAGATGCTGCTGTGAGCAGCACAGCACAAGCCAGCCTGAAAGCACTGCTGAGGGGACAGTCACCATGTTCTGGCCTGATCACATAAGCGATCACTCTGCTATATGTGTGTGTGGAAGTTCTGGATTATTTTAAGACATCCGGGATATGGGAGGCAATTTCCATAATCCTGTCAACATGGGTCCAAAATATTCAGCAATAAACATTTTGAAAAAAGTGCAGGAAAAATCACATGATGGGGTGCTGGACAAGGGCAGGCAGATGGAGGAAAGGAGGCAGGAGATAAAGGACCGGAGGGAGACGGGGGCTGGGGCGGTGTCTGGGTGTGTGTGTGTGTGTGTGTGTGTGTGTGTGTGTGTGTGACTGTTCCCCTGGGAGTTACTGCCCACATCGTATGCCGGGAACTGCTCTTGGCTGGCATCATACTAGAGTTCCTCTCCAAATAGGGGGACCTGCCAACACTGCGGAGGCAGAATTCAAGTTTCCAAAACTGACACTAGATGGAGTCAGGTTAAGTCACCAAGGGGCTAGATCCCAAAGAAAAAGCTATTGACAAACAAGCCATTCTCTGGTTGCAAAACTTTGCACATGATCCCTGTCATCTAAGATGTAGTTAACAAATGCGCTGTTATCTTGTTTTGCAGGCTAAACCTCAATTTTTCTGAAAGGTGAGTTGTGAGAGTGATCCTGAGTACTGAGAGGAGGGAAGGCAGTCGCTGCCCTGCGGGGCCCAGTCTAACCCCATGGTTCTTTGGCAAGATATAAATTGAAGCTATGGGGCGTCCGCCCACTGACAGCTGAGAAACGGGGTTTTAGCAGGATCATTTTTTTTTTTTTTCATTTTTGAAGACCTCTTTGGCAGTGGATAATCTGTTGCCAATTTAGTCTGTTTGATGAAACAAACAAACAAACAAACAAACAAAAAACAGTCCCCAAACATCTCTTTGTGTCACCAACCTATCATTTTGGCTGAGTGTGTCTCAGAGCTGCTTTGGGGTCTCAGAGTGGACAGAGCTTGCATGCACAAGGCAGGGTCCGCTGGGGCTAATCTTGGGCCCCCTGACTGGATGAGCCCTCCTCCCAGGAAAGAAGGCATCTTCACCAGGTTTCTGCAAATCTTTGTTGCACAATCCACCTTCCCTAGTACTGCTTTCTCTCGCTCTTGCTCCGGGCATGTGCTGTACCCAGAGTGGCTGCCCCACTGAGAATTTAGCCCCTATCTGACCATCCTAGGAGGGTCACACAGGCCTGGGAAGTCTCTGGACTTCTCTTTAACCCTCTTGCTTTGTGATGTACCTTCAAGTCCACAGAAAAGTCACAAAAACAGTGCAATCAAAATCTATACCCTCTTCACCTCGCTTCACTGACCTGGTGCTCCCTTTCCCTTAGCTCTGCATACATCTACCTTTTTTTGCTGTTCCACCTGAAAATTAGTGTAGATATGATAGTTCACTCTTAAACACACCACTATTTAATCTCCTGCTTAATCACAATGCAGTCGCCACTCCTAAGAAAATTAACACTATTTTTTTTCTGTCATCTATTATAATGTCCACATTCAAATGTCTGCAATTATTGCAAAAGTGTCTTTTATCTGCCCATTTTCCAATCCAGGAAAAAATAGCTGTATTTGACTTCTTCTCTTTTAGTTTGATCCTTCAGCGTGGAACAACCTCTCTTCCCCTCTCTCCCCACGCTTTGGCAATTTTGAAATATGCAAGCCAGTTGTCTTATACCATGTCCCATTTTCTGCATTTGTCTGATTGTTTCTTTCTGAGTAGTCAGATTGAAGTTTTTCTTTGTCAAGAATGCCACAAAGGGGAGGTTTGCATCTCCTATTGCATTACTTCAGGAGGTGAGTGATGCCAGGACGCCTGTCAGCAGAGTTTGGTTTATTCCCTCAGTTAAGAAAGTGACTGCTAGATCTCTGCAACGTAGAGATTAAAATTTCCACTTTGCAATGAGTAATCTGAGGGGTGGTACGTGGAGGCTTGTATATATCTTGACCCCCACCAGTTCCTCACTCAGAGATTGTAATCTATTCATGATCCTGCTTCAATCTGTTATTGTCAGCAGTGGTTATAAAATACGGACTCCTAATTCTGGCATTTCTTCTACGTTTGATAGCTGCTGCTCATCTGGGAGCAAGGCCTTTCACTTTCTCCTGCTTCTCTTTCTCCTGCTTGTTGAGCATTACTACCATGGACTTCAATGCATTTTAATTCACTATCATCAGGATTCATCTTGATTCTCGAATTGCCCCATGTTTGGACAGTGCAGGTCAATTCCTGGTGCCTCCTGTGCTCTTTGGACAGGAACCTGCTTGTCTTTGAGCACGTCCTAGATTTCTGTCCTACACCAGTGCTCAGGCTGACTGCTCCAGCTTAGAATCACTCATTTTCCAAGGGATCTGTTTCGTTTTCCTTTTTCTCTGTTTTCTTACTATAGACTGATTTTTAGGAACCAAGATCTGGGCACAATGTGTGCTGATAGCTACTGAGGTGTCCTTGCTACTAAGCCCTTTCAGTGGACAGACTCAAGCAATGTGCATTTCAAGTACACAGTCAATACTGTAGGTTTCTTCCTAAGATTTCTCCAGTCCATATTTCTATTTCACCTCATCAAAACCCCGATCCTCCACCATTTACATATTTTTACTCATTTACTCTATCCTGTAACACACACAAGGTACTTCCAGAAATTACAGCACTAGACAGGTACGCACCTGCTTAGTCAACTTGAAGATTTCCTTGCAATGCTTTTTGCCTTTAGAATTTAGCCCTTTACCTGTATGCAGTGAGAGTATTGTGTTCAAATTGAATTATCCCCAAATTATAAGCATCGACTTTCATGCAACTCACACTCATGAACAGAGGCTATTACAGGTTAATGCATCTGTTCTAACATACAAACTCACCTTAAGAACAAACCTACAGAACCTATCTTGCTCATAACCTGGGGACGACCTTCATTTACTTTCTCTGTGTAGTTATATTAGCAGCTAAATAGAGCAAGAAACACTTGCTTTAATAGGTATGCTATTTTAATGTTTCCCTTTTGTATCCTCTTAATTTAACTTTATTTTTGAAAACATGAAGCATGTACATGATTCAAAGAGAAAGCTGTGTAAAAAGATAAACTCACAGAAGTCTTGCTCCCACACCTGTCTGCTGGTACCCTGTTCCCACCCTCTGTTATGAAGTTACTATTTTCAGTAGTTCTTGGTCGATCTTTCCTGTGTTATTTTTACAAAAATATATTTAATTAATATTTTTACATATACAGGGTGGACCTAAAGTTTACATATAGTTTAAAATAGTTTAATGTAGTAAAATGTACATGACTGTTATGTCCACCCTGTATATGCAATTTTTTTTATAAAATTAAAAAATGCTTACACAGGTATGTATATATTTTTCTGGTGCTTGTATAGTTTTATTTTTTACTTTAGATCTCTGATCCCTTTGGAATTTACTCTGGTCTAAGCAGTAGATCCAATTTTATCTTTTTCCAAAATGGCAACCCAATTATTTCAATATTATTTTTAAAAACCACTCTGTTTCCCCACTGTTTTGTTTGATACTTTGATGACACTCTAAATGTACTAGGGCCATTTCTCCAATGGAGATTATTCATGTGCCAGTACCACGCTCTTACCTGGAAAGACTTCATGGTGCGCTCTGCTATCTCAAGGAGCTGGTTCCCCCCCCACCCCCACACACACACTGTGCTTCCTTTCCAGGGGCACATTCTTGCTATTCTGTTCCAGCTATTCTTGAATATTTATTTTCTGTGTAAACTTTAGAATCAATTTCAGAATCTCTCTACAGAAACAAACATCTTAATTTTTTTTTTTTTTTTCAGAGACAGAGTCTCACTTTATCGTCCTCCATAGAGTGCTGTGGTGTCACAGCTCACAGCAACCTCTAACTCCTGGGCTTAGGCGATTCTCTTGCCTCAGCCACCCAAGTAGCTGAGACTACAGGCGCCCTCCACAACGCCTGGCTATTTTTTGTTGCAGTTCGGCTGGGGCTAGGTTTGAACCCATCACCCTTGGTATATAGGGCCGGCGCCCCACCCACTGAGCCACAGGCGCTGCCCAACATCTTGATATTTTTATTAGGGCTGCGTGACACTTCCCTATTAAATTGAAGATGACTGACTTCTTTGCTATGCTGAGTGTTCCTCCAGGGAAAAGAGAGACTTTTTTTTTTTTTTTTCACAAATCTTTTTTTGTGTGTTTCAGGAGAGTTTTCCAATTTCACTCTCATAGGGTGTGCACATTTCTTTAATTTATTCCTAAGTATTTTATGTCTTTGTTGCTCTTTAAATGGAGTTTCCCATTATGTCTTCTTCCTGGTCATCGATTGCATATTGATTTTTTTGTGTGCATAAAAAATAGTGGTTGCTTTATTGAATGCCTCTACTCTTTGTGTTTGTTTACTCCTTGGTCCCTTGAGTATTTGTGATGTGATGTGACCAGCCAACAGGTAGACCTTCTTTTCCAGTTCTTATTCCTGTAATCATTTTTGTCCTCTCCGGTTGCATTGGCTAAAACCACCCAAGTTAGCTAATAGTGGAGGCAGTCCCTGTGCTTGCCTGATGCCTGATTTTGCTGGGAAATCCCCCTGTGATTTCCATTCAGTGAGACACCAGCTTGATGAATTACACATATTTAATCATGTTAAGGAAGCATTCTTTAGTTCCTATTTTATTGAGTCTTAAAAATCAGAAATGGGTGGTTAGGTGTGGTGGCTCACCCCTGTAATCCTAGCACTCTGGGAGGCCAAGGTGGGTGGATTGCTTGAACTTAGGCTTTCAAGACCAGCCTGAGAAAGAGTGAGACCCTTTCTCTACTAAAAATAGAAAACTGTCCAGGCATTGTGGCAGGTGCCTATAGTCTCAGCTACTCGGGAGGCTGAGGCGTGAGGATCGCTTGAGCCCAAGCATTTGAGGTTGCTGTGAGCTGTGATGCTATGACACTCTACCCAGTATGACAGAGTAAGACTCTGTCTCAAAAGAAAAAAAAATCAGAAGTGGGCCTTGGGTTTTATCAAAGGTCTTTTCAGTATGCAGAGGCAATAATGTATTCTCAACAGATATACCTTGGGACCATCCTGGGTTAAACAAAATGTATAGGTACCCTCATTATCAGTTTTAGTTTTATTTTTGTTGTTTTCCTTCTCTCCTTATGGGTCTACGTGATTTTTGGAGGATGTGGTGAAAGACTTGAGCTTAGCAGCCCCTCAATTATATAGTGTCTAAAAATGTCTTGCTCTTTCTTCTGATGCCAGCCCAGGATGTCACATAGCCTAATTCGCCTACTAGTCCACTCTGCCTGGCTTATGTTTTCCTGTAGATGGTGCCTGGCTATCTAGTGGCTGGCAACACATCCCTTTACAGAGGTATCACTGCCTCTTGGAGAACAACTTCATCCCTTCCCCCTACACAGGGATATCGGGCTGCTCTCCTGAGCTGCCCATCCACTCTGGGCAACAGTACCTCAACTGCAAATGCCAGCAAGTTCCGGCCTCTTCAGACCCCTTCCTTAACAAGACCTGAAAGAACCTTCTACCTTAGGACTTGTTAAAGACCACAGGAGGGATGAACTTTCTGCTTTTTCTCCTTTCTTTCACCATGCCTTGCTTATTTCCAGTGTCTTCCCTGTCCGCGGTGGTGGCTGTACGGCTATCAAGCTCTTACTCCCCATCTGGACCTGTGCTCTTGGTCTTCAGGCACAGATTAGCTCAGCATGTGTTGCCCATTTTATGGCCTTTGAGTTGACTTGTCTTGAGGATGTTTCACTCTGACTGGTCTTCTTTCTGTTGGTGTCTCTTTTCTCGCGGGGAGACTTTAGTTAGATGTCAAGAGATTGTGACTGATTATGCACAACAGGAAGCCAGGAGCAATTATGCATCATTCAAGGTAAGCGTAAGAAAGAGCCATTCCATTGCAACTGGATGATGTCTGTGTGACTCACAGTGAGGGCGGGATGTGTTGTCTGTGCACGGACGTGCTGGTGAGGGCTTCAGCTGTGTGAGTGACCACAGCAGGGTCTCTGCCCTGCCTTCAGCCCAAGCTGTCTTGGATCAGGGTCTGGTTTGCCGGCCTCATCTTTTCTTCTCTGTTGCTTCCTTTCTTACACATCTGCCCTTCCCTTCTGTCAAAGCTGAGACACTAAATACAGAGAAGTCTCACCATCTGTAACAGCTTGTCGTTCAGACTTGAAGGCATTGCTTTCCAGTTACGTGCCTATAAGTCTGTCTACTTTGTTTTTGCTCTCATCTGCCTGCATCTGTACAAAACTCTCCTATTGTATAGGAGGGCCACGGAAAGGGCGGAAAGGGCCACTTCCCTGAAATATGCTTATTAACCTCAGGAAATGGCATCTTCCCTTTCCGACATCAGCGTTGGTGATGTTTGGTTCTGGCGTCAAGTTTGGCAGAGAGAAAGTAAGCTCCAGGCTGAGCTCTCCCATTTATCTGAAAGCCACTGTTTTTATATTGCACAAGGAAATGTCCCACCTTGCTGAAGCTGTCTAGTGAACTCTTTCATGCTCATTGGTGAGTGTCACATAAGCACATATAATGATTAGTTAGACAAATCTTCCAGATGATTCTCTTCCTTTCTAGAGATGCACAAGTGATTGAGCTCTAGGTGACGGTTGCATCAGAGGAGGTTAAGCCATGAGGACAGACATACCTGTGGGCAGTGACAGTCTCAGGATGCCTTGAATCTGAAGAACACCCGTGGCTGGTGATAGACCTTCACATGGACTCAATACGAGAGACAAAACAATGGAAGGAACAGATCTTCTGTCCCTCTGTCCTGAAGGAAAATGTTGCTCCTCTTCAGCAGGAAGCTGGCTGTGCTTTTTGGCCTTTGAGTTGATTTGTCTTAAGGATGCTTCCCTTGAGAAAGTGAGGCATGAGCACTTTAGCTAGCAGTAAGGAAAGATGGATGCCAGAAAGTTCACACAACTGCCTGTCATACTCATATCCCCACAATGGAGCTGTTCATGCTTCTACGATGACATTACGTCCATGTCCATGGAATGTACTCACAGAAAATGGCTCATGGAAGTGGGAACCCAACCCAAGACACAAATTCCTAAGCACCACTGTCTTATCAGCAGCTAAGCCGCACATCGTAGAACTGTTGGCCTCAGCTTCTTTGCTGAGGTGGTAAAGACAGATCTCATAAGCACCAAGGAGCCCTGAAATATGGTGGACCTCTCTAGTCCTATCAGTGAAAGACTGACCTAACGTGGGAAATGGCAGGCTGGGCTGGAAGTGGGGGAAAGGACCTTGGCATCACAAATGGCCTGTAGCTCTGCAGACCTTCAGGTGGTGAAGCAATAAAGAGCTGAAGGAGAAAGCAGATCCTAAAGGAGAAAGCAGATGCCGGGCCTTGCAGAAAGCTATGCGAAGGTACGCTATTATTGTTATCCTTGTGTAATCACTTCGTGGTTATTGTTACAATGTGCATGGATTTTGCACAAAAGACAGGAATGATAGAGGCTTAAGAAACCCATCTCTTTCTATTATTGCCACCAAACTACGGTTCTGTGGTACAGGCCCCATGAACACTTCTCTTGCCTGTGGTATTAGCCTTGCATTTCTGGGGCTGCGTTATAGAAGACCATTTGCCTTCCCTCTTATTCACTGGAGATTGGGGTGGTTCTCCTTGGCCTTGGCTACCCTCCATGTGTATGCTGAAAGATGAACTATATTTCAGAACAAAGTGCTGTGTTATCATAATTTGCCTGAGTTCCCAAGGGGCCTTTTATCTGACTTGATAACAATGCTGTTTATTAACAGCCTTTGTTATTGGTAACCAAAGCGGTAATGTGATGTTCATGAACAATTTTCTGTGTGTAACATAGAATAAACCATCTTGGAAGGGATCTGCTAATTGATTTGCTTCCTTTAGCAGCATTTTAATTAAGACATCTGGTTTGTGAGTGTTGGGAATGTCTGTGAACTGAAGGTGAGAGCTCCAGTGCACAGAAACGGGGTCCTCTCACTCATTCCACTCCCTCACATATTTTCCCAGCACTGCCACAGGACTGGTTTTGTTTCCACCCCACACAAGGTTTCCAGAGTGAGAAACAGAGAAATACACTGAAGGCCAATGTCCTCTCCTCGGGCTGTAAAGGCTGATGTTATCTGGGAGGCAGAACAGAATGGGGGCCCTTGGCCTTGAGATCTCCCTGACTGGTACCCCAAACCCAAGTTCAATGGCTTCCTTCTGGAAGTCCTTCCACATCCACTGGAAGTTCTCTGAAGCCCCCCTTTTCAGCCCCTCTCCACAGGAGCAGCTCCTGGGGATAGAGGCTCTAGTGGGAACGTCTTGGAAGGGCTTGCAAGCAGCCCCAACAAGCCACTGTGACTGTTGGTGCAGTGTAGTGTCTTGGAGTCAGGACCATTTGGGAAGAGCTGCCTCACCTTGTGGTTAGGGACTATGTGAGCAGAGACATAGGGCTGGGATAACCACTGCCCTCTCAGCCCAGTAGGCCCTGGAGTCTTTAAAACACATACAGTCCCCCTGACCCTGGCTGCAGTCCACAGAGCATGAAGAACACCAAGGCCGGATGGGGACGGATGACTCTGGAACACTGGGCTGTGATGCAGCAGCCAGCCAGAATGTAATGTTTGGAGACAGCAGGACTCGGGACCAGGGGGAGGGGAAGGTGAGATGGGAGAAGGGTATCTGGCAAGGTCAATAAATTAAAACTAATCTGTAGGTGTACCAATCTATAGATGTATAAATAATATGTTTACATTAAATCTATAAACTAAAATCAATACATAAACAAACCAACCTGTGTGTATGTGCATATGCCTCTATGTGTGTTGAAAATACACATATCATACAATTCTAAGGCACAGATGGAGGTTTGGAGGAGTTAATAAAACTCCTTTCTGAGCAGGTTGCTTAGTCAGAGGGAGGCTGAGCTGAGTGGAGCTAAAGATGCAACCTTTTCATCATCAAAGTTGGGAAACAGCTGAGATGAGCTAGGCTAGATGAAAGTATCGGGGCTATTGTGACTTTGCAGGAGGCATGGCATGTGCATCCTTCTGTAGCCCCTAGGATTCCCTGGGCATCCACGCTCCAGTCCAAGCAGAGGGGAGTGTGGCTTGGGTGGGGTGCCAGCAGCAAAGACATGGCAGATGGTGGGTTTGGGATGGACCTTAGAGGAAGAGACGTAGGACTTGCTGATGGGATCAGTGAGCAGGGAGGGAGAGAGCAGTCAACACCCAGGCTCAGGAGTGGAGAACTCGAGGAGCACGGGCCCTGGGAACGTCTGCGGCAGGGTCTCGGGTCTCCTTCATCAACTGTTAGGGAGTCAAGGATGGGCGGCATTTGGAGAGAGTGAGCCCTGCATTCCTGCAGGTGCTCAAGCCTACGAATTAAGGTTAAAAACACGTGTCAAAAATTGCTCTAGAACTTGCTCAGGGATTTATGAGAGAAAGCAGAGACAACTGGCCTGGAGATTCATGTGGCTCCTTTCCCCTAAGACTGAGTGTGCAGAAGGGGGAGTGGCCCTTTGTAGGAAGTCCATACCGGGCCAGGTCCAGGTTGTGACTGATTTTTCCCCTTCCAGGTCATTTGTTATAATCTCAGACTTATCAGATTAATTAACCATCTTCAAAGAATACGATTTTTCATGAGTACAGTATCATCGGATGAGAAATGAGTGGCACGTCTCTCAGGCTGTGTACACATGCAGGGAAGTTGCTGGGGCCTTGAACATCCCAGCCTCACCTAGCAGTGCATCTTAGGTCTGAGTGTTCATGGTCCTGGAATTTCAACTGTCCCATGATTTTCACTTCATTTTTGCAGCAGAGTAGAGGCAGAGGACATGTATGTGGGTTCTGCAACCAAATGCTGCGTTGTGAGCTGAAGATCATTTAACCATGAAACAGCCCTTGCTTGCCCTGCTGACCTGTGATTTCATTAAGGGCCATATCTCCATCTTCCATGTTTTTCCTGCAGTGTCTCATACTGTACATAAGATTAGAGAACATTTCTTAGGGAACATTTACAAGTTTTGGACACTGTTCCTAGTGTTTTACATACAGTCACTTTTTGGAAAGTCACACAGCCTCCTATGGTCATCATCCTCATTTCACAGTTGAGAAAACGAAGATCCAGTTGGGTTGCTCATCTGCGATCTCACACACAGACAGCAAGTGACAGACCAGGAAGATGTAGATCCAGCCAACCGGCCTGGAGGCCACATTCTTTACCACTCCCAGGGAACAATTCCATTCACACACACACACACACAAAAAACACATTTATGATTTCAGTTTGTTATAGTGAATGCAACTCTGTCTAAAAAATCCAGGCTTAAAAGTGTAGACATGATTAAAATGAATGAAGTTATCTGTAGGTTATGATGAAGGTGGAGGTGCCTGCCATCATCCTCTAGCTGAGAAGGGTTTCACCTGCTGCACTGTGTCAGTTCTGCTTATTCCCAGGCTGAATGCACCGCAGTCAAGGCCTCGCTGGAGGAGTGGGAGCCGTCAATGCCAGACTTCAGGACTTCAGAAGGCTGGCAGAGGTGAGGAGGGCATCACCCACAGCCCTGTCTTCTGGTTGTCATGGGCAGGAGTACACAGAATATCTCCCTGTGGAGTGAGTCTACTGCTGATGGCAGTGGAGCCCTTGCTGCCGGCTGCAGGTGCCCCACTGGAACATATTTGTTGTGACTGTTGGACATGGTTTTAATTCCTAGTTGACTCACAATTTGTTGCCATCTCCTGATTTAAACTCAGAAAAGAAAAAAAAAAATTCAGAACTACATGGTAAAAGCTTCCTCACGCCTTTTTCTTTCTTTCTTTTTTTTCCTAAGAAAAATAATGGGCAGCCATGATCCACTTGGCTGAAGAGCTCCCACCATACTGCCAAAAGCTCACTGCCTATTCACAGAGTGAGCAAGGGTGGCTTGTTTTTACCTAGTGAGGGAACTTGCCTGGTTGACGATGCTCTCCAAAGCAGAGGGTGACCGCATAATGCTAACTTTCCCCCTCACTCAGTGGAAAACGCTTGCTGTATGTAAACAAGGGTTTACTTCTTACTGAGCTCACCCAATTTAAGCTTAAGTGGCATTTGTCACTTATTATGAGCAATAATAAAGATTAGTGAACACTTAATTTTTGTATAATTATGATCAATTTTATTTTAAACTTAGCACAGAAGAAATTTACCTTCATGAGAAAAATATCAGACACATCCCAGGGAGAGACAGTCTACACAATCTCTCACCAGTTCTACGCAAAACTGTCAAAGTCATTAAAAACAAGGAAAGTCCGAAAAAGCATCAGGATTGAGAAGAGCCTAAGGAGGCATGACAACTTTTGCAGCATCTTGGATGGGGTGCTGCTGGACCAGAAACCAGGAAATCCAAACAATGGATTTCGGTTAATACTCATGAATCACCAGTGGCTCATTAACAGAAACAAACGTACCAAAGTAATGAAAGGTGTTACTGAGAGGGGAAACTGGGTGTGGGGCATTTGGGAACTCTCTCAACTACCCTTACAACTTTTGGGTCAGTATAAAACTGTTCTAAAATAAAAATCTTTATTTAGAGACGTTGGAGCTCAAAAAAAAAAAAAAAAAAAGATAATCATAATAGGCAGCAGAGTAATGTCTCAGCCTGGACACCAAGGAGATTGCTGGTCAGGGAAGAGGACAGAGCATTCTGGCACTTGGTATTCTAGTACCCAGAGCTTTATTTATTTATTTTTTTGAGTCGTACTTTGTCACTCTTGGTAGAGTGCTGTGGCATCATAGCTCACAGCAACCTCAAACTCCTGGGCTCAAGCGATTCTTTTGCCTCAGCCTCCTGAGTAGCTGGGAGGGGGGTAGAGATGGGGTCTAGCTCTTGCTCAGGTTCGTCTTGAACCTGTGAGCTCAGGCAATGCACTCACCTGGGACTCCCAGAGAGCTGGGAGGATAGGTGAGCCACCGTGTCCAGCAATACCCAGACATTTGAAGGAACATGGAAAACTAAGGAAGGGCCACGGCTGAGAGGAGGGAGGGTTGGGAAGTCTAGGTTCAAACTTCTGGATTTTGTGACATCGGTTTTCTCATTGACAAAGCTAATTGCATGAAGACGGTAAGTGACTATATGAAATGGAAGCTCAGAGAGGCGGAGGGAAGATCTAGAAGTTCTAGTACTTATTTAACATGTGTTCTAGAAGAAGAGAGGAGCCAAAACGAAGGACACATGAAAAGAGAGGGAATAAAATGTATCATAGGTGCAGAAAAGCACTAGACCTTAGCTTAGAAGGAAGAAGAATCCAGGGAGATAACTGCAAAGCCAGCTATATCCAGTAAAATTTAAGAGTGCTAAGGACAAACAAAATTAAACCAAATCGAAAACCAAAAAACAAGCATCAGAATAAATAACAAACTAGGGTGACAAAAATAAGTATAAATACATAGAAATAAATGTGAACTTATTAAATTTACTAAATTTGCCCTACTTAAAACATATTGGGGTTAAAAAAAATTCAGCCACATGCTACTTATAAGAACACAACTAAAATGAAAATTATAGTGAGGTTGAAAACAAAGGGATGAGAAAAGTTACCGGACAAATGTTAACCCCCAAATAAAACAGATATAGAGATGGTGATGTTAGGAAAAAAACCGAATTCAAGTAAAAAATTTGACAAGTCTCAGAGAAGGACATTTGACACTGACAGTCACCAGGGTAATCTATGTTCTTGACAACGTAGCTCTGAAATACAGTAAATCATGATATTCACACAAAGAGAAAGAGCAAGAGGTTTTAAACCCGCTATCTCAAATATCAATATACTACTTCAGGACTTCTTGGGCCACAAAGAAGCAAAAATTACAAAGGAGAGAAATTACATGTTCTATAGTGATTGACCACAATGAAGTCAAAATTAAAAATGTTTTAAAATGCGAGTGCAAAAATATTCTTTGCTTGGATATCTTAAAATATTAAAAAAAACAAAACAAAACTTAAGGGAGTCTGAACTTGGTAATGACAGAGTTGGGTCTCATTCTAACTCTGATGCTGATAACAATTATTAACTCAGTACAAAAATACACTTAAACAACTGTTCAGCATCACCAAAGAGCCACCATAAGCCAGAGGGACGTTGGTGCTTGAAAGAAGAGAAGTAAGTGAGCTCACTTTTTCAACTCTAGTCCTGAGAACTCGTCGAGCTTATGCTACACAAGAGCACCAGAGTCTAAGCAGCAAGTGGCCGCCTTGCTGATCTGGGAAGACAGAGGTTGGGGCTCAAAGCAGTCACAGTGGCTAGACTTTAGGAGAGCAACACCAGAAAGAAATCTGGAGCGATCTAAAATCTGCTTCAAAATTCCTCTTAAAGTCCACATATTTGGTTGAATATTAGTTGGGATGTTTCTGTGAGGATGTTTGTGGAAGAGAATTTACATTTAAGCTGGTGAACTTTGAGTAAAGCACATGGCCCTTGATAATGTGGGCGGGCCTCATTCAATCATTTAAAGATGTGGGTAGAGCAGACTGATGTCCCCTGACAAGAGGGAATGTTTAGCAAGTGGCTTCCAGATTTGAACTGCAACATTCTTGATCTCCAGCCCACTGGCCCACCCTGCAGATTTTGTGTTGGCCAGCCTCTGTAATTGTATGAGCCTACACACACACACACACACACACACACACACACACACACATATACATCTTGTCAGTTCTGTTTCTCTGGAAAACCACAGGACACTTGGAAGCACAACTGGCTTCCCACTGAAATCAGGGCTAGGAGTTGAGCCCTAGGAGTAGAGACTAGAAACAAAATTGAAATAGACCCACCCACAAAGACCCAGATGAGGATTCAATAGAATCAAAGTCATTTGCCAGTAGTTTAACTTGCCAACCTAGTGACTTATCTCTGCATCTTATTTTATAAACGCGATTGAATAACAATACAGAACAATTCATGTCATTGAAACGAATTTATTATAGTACTTACATTTGCCAAGAGAAGGGGACACAGGGAAGAAGACCAGGTGTGGTGTTCTGCCAGGAGGCAGAGGAGGAAGGGAAAGCACATCTCAGAGCCCTTCATTGTGCTTTCTGTGGAAAAGGCAAGGCAGGATGAAGGTGCAGCTTAGGGTGGACTAGTGGGAATAGTGTTGGTGGACTCTGGTCTCTGGTTGTCTGGTAACTGGGTGATTTAGGACAGGGTAAATATGGTTTGGTGTGTGAGTTAGGCAAAGAAGGTGGTGGGGGTATGGACTCATGCTTGGTTGGATGGTTTGTAACATGATTTTCCAGGTACTTAGGAAAACTGGATTGCAAGGATGATGTACACCATTTTGGCTGTTAAGTTTGGTCATGTGATGAATAGACGTCAAATAGACAAACATAGATTCTAACCCAGCACAACTAAAAATTCACACTCTTCAGAGGAATATTATGAAATCCAGAGTTTCTACAATGTATCATCCACAATGTTCCATGTTCAATGAAGCAATACAAGACATTCAAAGAAGCAGGAAAATGCAAATCTTAAGAGAAAACAGATAGTAGAAATGGATCTATGAAAATAGAGATGTTCAAATTGGCAATCATATAATATGTATATATGATAGGTGGATAATATATTACAAATGTATTTTGTTTTTCAGGTAATTGAATAGAAAGTTGACCAGAAGGGAATCTTTGGTGGGCAAAGAATCATGTGAAATTTCTAGCACTATCTAGTCTATGTCTTCACACTTGCCGTTTCTACTGCAGGGAAAGCTCTTCCCCTGGGTTCTCCAGTGACTGACGTATTCCCTTCTTCCACTCAGAGTTCTGCCCTGACAGCGTCCTGTGAAATACTCTTCACAAAAAGTATTTTACATACATATGCTTTTACACACTTACTGTTTATCTCTCACAGGAATGCCAGCTTCTTAAAGACAAGGATTTTGTCTGTTATTCACTTCTATATTCCCAGAGCCTAGGACAGTGCCAGGCAGAAAACAGTAAATATTTATTGCTATTGAACTGCATATTTGGTCAGACAATTAAAGTTTGCAAACTCGTCCTAGACAAAGGGCTTCACACCTCATGGCTACATATCACTATGGTCATCTTCAAAGTCCTTCCCGTGGGTAGGTATACACTGATGCCAGAACCCTCCAAAGCACTTTTTCTAGGATGAACTTTTGAACTTAACTGTCAGACCTTAACAACTCTGATGCGCAGTCCAGAAAAAGATTCCAAAACTACTTTAAAGAGTGGATGAGGCACTGGCATCAGTGCACAGCTTCCTGCAGGGAGTATTTTGAGAGTGACCACAGTGATATTCAGCAATGAGGTGTGTAGTACTTTTTCTAAGATGAATTCAAACATTTATTGTATAAGCAGTATACAAGAGTATGCAAAGTATAAGCAAGTGTACAGAACACTTTTATAGCAATAAATCTGAAAATCTGCATAAAATGAATGATTTTCCCAGAAAATTTAAATGACAACACTTGGCTTAAAAGAAATTAGAAAACTAGACAGGTCAATTACCATGGGGGGAAATTGAAAATAAAAATGAGAGCAACTGCTTAAATTTTCATCACCAAATTTTATCAATTCATTCCCACTAACAATATCCTTTCTCACACACCAACGCTTTTTGCCTTTTAATCATTTTTCCTGTTTTTCTTGATTCAAAGCTTTTTTTGTCTCTTAACATGTGACCTTTCTAATTTTTTGTTCACAAATGGTGCTGGGTGAATTGGATGGTGAATTATAGAAGACTGAAACTGGACCTGTATCTTTCACCATTAACAAAAATTTACTCTCACTGTGGATAAAAGATTTAAATGTAAGACATGAAACAGTAAATCACATATAATGAAAATCCTTGACATATCCTTTTGGCAGAGATGTGAGAATTTCTGCCCCCTGGTGGGCAGGTCACAGTCTCAATCATCACCAGGGCCCACGGGGAGCCTCTCCTCCCTCAGAATTCTGAGTGGGGAGCTGCATCTGTCATCTGAAAGCAATGCAGGGAAACAAGTGGTAGGTTTGGGCCCAGGTCAGTTGAAAAAACTTGTGAGTACTTCAACATCTGAGCCACAACTGTTGTCCATGGAATCTGTGAGGCTGTTTGTCTCCAAAATGGACACACCATGTTATCTCTTCAATTAACTACAATTGACAGTATGCACTCAGAGTTCACGCGGCTCAATGTTAAATTAACGTGGCGGAGAGGCTTTAGCCCTTACAGGTTGGAAACGCAGCAATGCCAAGCATGGGCCCACACAAGTTTTAAGAGACTCTGTTGCTCAGAGGAGTGACGGAAGGTATGGATGCAAGATCTGTGGCCTGCAGCAGGTGCCCAGGGAAGAGGAGGGCGTGGGAAGGCCCAGGAATGCTCTGGTGGGCCCTGACGTCAGTCTGGCTGGCTCTGATGGACAGAGCCTGCACTTTGAAGAGGGATTGGCCTGCAGCTCTGCAGCCTGGTCCATGGCTCAGAGGTGTCTGATATTAGCTTGGAAAATGGAGTGGGTGGGGGCTCCTTCTCCAGGATGCACTGACAGAATGAAAGTCCCTGCTCTGTGTTCCTCAGGTGACTGGTGGCAGGTAGATGTTGATTCTTTTCTGTATGGGTGTGTGATGCTGGGACACAGATCTGGGTGGGCCTCCCTCCTGGTAGCTGCAACAGCTAATTCAGGTCTCAAGTGCCAGATCTTACTCAACTTCCCCAGGTGCCACATTCCCATGGACAGGCAGGCTGCTCTGCCTGCCCTCTGGGCCCTGTTCAACTAACCCCGTGCCTGGGCCATCTCGCCCCACAGCCACAGCCCTTCCTGCTTGCCCAGCTGGCTTTGATCAAGGCCACATGTCAGTGTCTTCATTTGCCTTCATTTGCCAGTGTCTTCTTAAAATTTGTTGTGTTTCCTTGCAAACACATGTCACATTTTTCCCAGGAGCCTCTCTCTAGCCAGTTAGGTTTTAACCCTGTGCAGCTAGGAGCTGGTTTCTCCTCCAACTCCAGCCTCATTTCTGTACCTAGAGAGCCAAACTTTCTGCTTTCTGACCCAGAGGCTGATGTCTGTTCCAAGGCTCCAGGGCTCCGGGCCGAGGCACATGCCCGTGGGGTTGGTGTGCGTGTCCTAAGGACAGAGCAGCCAGAAGGCATAGGGTTTTGCAAAATCTTGCTTGCACATTATTTTTCCAAGCCTCGTTAATATTTAAATAAAACTAGAAGTAATTTGTGGCTTATTTTCTTACATAATTATCATAGACAAATTAGAAAATAAAGATTAACGGAAGGCTGGGGAATTTTCTTCCTATATAAAGATAAATGATGTCAAGATTTGGTATGTATTATTCCAGACTTTACGCGTGTGTGTATCTGCATACATCTATTAGGTTTTCTGTAACTGGGGTTGTTCAGTATATGTTTCTACTCACAATATTGTGAACGTGTTTTTCTACGTTCCATTGAATTCCATGGTTTAGTTGTTCCACAATTTATTTAACCAAGGAGTGTTCAAATTCCAGCAGGCAACAGAATCAATCACGAGGATGGTTTATTTAAACACAGACTGCTGGGCCCCACCTCAGGGTTTCTCAGTCCGTAGGTCGGGGATAGAATTTGAGAATTTGCATTTCTAACAAGTTCCCAGGTGCAGCTAATCTGACCCAATCAAGTTAGCCCAAACTCCAGCGTGGACACTTAGGTTGCTTCTGAGTTCATAGAAACTACACTGTGGACAAATCCTTTATTTCCTTAAGGGTAACTTTCTATAAGTGGGATTGCCAAGACAGATGGTATCTCAGGTTTAAAGTTTTGCTACCTATTGCCAGAAAATTAGTTTTGTTTTTCTAACAGAGGACACAACTTCTGGACCTTGTGTTGATTTGATTTCTCTATTTCTAATAAAAGGTGCAGCCTCATGTAGCTAATACAGCTGGTAAGATTAGAGTCCAGGAAGCCTCCCTTACCTTGTATGTGTCTCACTATCTTTATCTAGCAGAGAAGAATGAGCGCTACTTTGCCTACTTTTCTCGGTTGCTGTGAGAATCACAACACGTTGATGGAGTGCCTTTGCAGGTGGGAGAGTACTAAGCATTTCAATAGAGGATGAAGATGCAGCTCATATTGTGGGAACTGGCCTAGAAAGTTAGAATTACCTGGGGAATGTTGTTTAAAAGCTTATCTTCACAATGAGAATGCTTGGCCTATGGGTGCCCCCCCCCCAGGAGTGTGATGGTAATATTTAACAGCATGCTGGGGTTGGGGGTGCTCTCATTTTAGCTTTGCTTCTTACCATGGTGTAAATACTCTCACCATGTCTTCTGTCTTAAAATTAGTAAAATAAATAAGAAGTAAAGAGTCTGAGTATTTGTTATTTTTCTGTTTCATATACTTTAATTGTAAGTTTGCATGATTTTAATTTTTGATAATGGCTATGTTTAACAACTGGTTTGCAAAGTTCTTTTTTTTTTTGAGACAGAGGGGTCACTTTGTCACCCTGATAGAGTGCTGTGGCAGGAAGTGCCACTGTTGCAGGAAGACAAGCCCCAATGGAGAGAAAGAGCACCCAAACACCATGTTTGTAAGAGGAAAGGCTTTATTCACTGGTCGGGAGCTTATGACGTAGAAGAATTCCAAATGACTGTGTTCCCCGATTGGCTTGGTCTTTCCCTTTTTATCTATAGTCAAAAAGTTCCAACCCATAGGTACCTTTTTCATTGGCCAGTTTGAATCAAGCGGGAGATGCTATTCCAGCCCCCACAGAACTACAGATTTCACAGAAGTGGAAATTTCCAAGTTCCAGGAAGTTAAGCTTACAAATTCTTAAGAGCTGAGTCACCATGGAGAGGACCCTGCAGGTGTATCCTTGGAGTCTCCTTAAGAAGACCTGTTCTCCTGGATCTCACCTTTGTTGGTGTCCTCTCTCAGCATCACAGCTCACAGCAACCTCAGACTCTTGGGCTCAAACGATTCTCTTGCCTCAGCCTCCCAAGTAGCTGGGACTATAGTTGCTTGCCACAATGCCTGGCTATTTTTAGAGACGGGGTCTCTCTCTAGTTCAGGTTGGTTTTGAACCTGTGAGCTCAGATGATCCACCCATCTCAGCCTCCCATAGTGCTGGGACTATAGGGTTGAGACACTGCTCCCGGCCCTGGCTTGCAAAGTTCTTGAAAGATGTAATAGTTGGTTCTCACTAGCCAGTACTAGCTGGTCCAGTGCACCACCAGATACCCTTCTTGGTCATAAATTTATGAAAAATACAAGTCACTTTTTCATCCTTATGGAAGAGTGGTCATACTGTCACAATGACCTTGACTTTTTACATTTGACTGAGGGCAATCTGAGTTACTTTGATTCCAAATGTTTGGCACTTATATTTTAAAATAGTCCCATATTGCTAGGCTTTGCAAGGATTAAAGTTTGGGGTCTTGCTCAGACATCTGGTGCTCAGACACGCAGCCAAGCTGCCCCTGGACATATCTCTGCAAAGAGAGACCCTGCAGTGTGGGAAAGCAGGCTCTGTGTTCAGACCCTCGGCGCTGAGGTCTTGAGAGATTAGTTTTCAATTGCTGATATTGTTCTCTTTTAACTACCTTAGCGTGGCTTTGCTGTGATCTATTTGATTTGTTGTGGGTTGCGTGGTGAAGCTCTTATTGCATTACTGCAGTAAGATGTTTGTGGCCTGCAGTCCTCCAACATGCCTACTTGAATTTGTGTACCTGCTGGAGTTCCCATATGAGACATTCATACCTGCTTCACTGAGGCAGGTAAACAGGAAGAAATTATCTTCTGGTCTGTTCAATGATATTTCACTGTAATGTACCATGACCTGTGAATTTGCGCTCCATAAATAGCCTGTTATATGTTATTTCCAATGAATTAATAATACATTTGCTAAATTATCTTTATGTTTATAGGTAATCATTTTAAAACTATAAATTGCAATGTAAATAATATACAGATACTTATAGTCTTGGCTTATAAACAATAAATAATACCTAGATGCTTGCCTTTAATCTTTATTAAATCTGTTAAATTTCTGATGGTCAGGGTGGGTCTGGGATGGCTTCTGAGGAGAGTTGTCTTTCCCTGGTGGCTTGAATTAAGGCTGACTTGTTCCTTTCCACTGGCAATGGCAGGACCTCCCTCCCTCTTCTCCCTGGGAGGTGGACATCTGTGATGCTGGCTACGGTGGGCAGCATAGGTGGGCTGGGCAGGCAGCATACTGCTCTGGGCCCTGTCTGCTCCCTAGAGCCTGATTCTGCATCTGGGGTGTGTGTGGGGGTGGGGGCAGGGTGGGTTGGAAGCCAGAGTCCCAGCTAACTGGAGCAGGTG
This sequence comes from Loris lydekkerianus, assembly GCA_963574355.1. Taxonomy (NCBI): domain Eukaryota; kingdom Metazoa; phylum Chordata; class Mammalia; order Primates; family Lorisidae; genus Loris; species Loris lydekkerianus. The sequence goes on along the minus strand of CAUYPK010110032.1, from coordinate 16,281 downwards.
GCCATGAATGGACTGCTTCTCCTTTTGATCCCCGAGACTTGGCCTTCTTTCCTGGGAATTTTCCTGTGGGAAAAAAATTTCATGCAGCCTGATCTAGCCTTCCCAGAAGTCCCCACCTCACCTGTACATCATTCCTGGAAGGCCTGGGATCCACTCAGGACTTAGGGTGCTGTCTGGGGAAGGGACTATTACTGGCCTGGCCTGGGACATCTCAACCATACCTTAAGCAACTGCATCATCTTTCTGAAGGATGGGGCTGCAAACAAGCCATCTTAAGACAAATGTTTGCAATAGCCTTTCTAATTGTAGGGGATAAAACAAAACCATTCCAGTTATTTTCAGCAGTTATCTGTAAATGCATTTGCTGATTTCCATAGACAAAACTCCTTAAGGTGAACAGACGCACAGCACACATAAAAATTGGGGTAACTCACCACTGGCCTTTGGGGTCCTGGACCCTCACCCTCCAAGTTGGAGCCTTGGGCCTTGTTGCAAGAAGTTTCACTCAATACAAGTCAGCAACTGTTGTCTGAGGGCAGTGTGCAGGGAGGCCTATGGTCAGCCCATTTTGGACATAGAGATGAGGAAGACCCAGCCCTTCCCAAGAGATCCCAGCATGGCTCTCCAAGAACCCAAAAAGGGCATGGCCAGCCCCTGGGATTCTGCAGCTCCTGGGTCACATGTGTGGCGTCCAGTGGGAGGTTCTTCTCAGCTGACATCACCCTTCTGAGGAAGTGTGTGTGGAAGGAGACACTTCTACAGCCAGAAGTGTCATGAACAGTCCCATCAAGCTAGAGCTGAGCAGAAGAGAGGCAGGCTCTGGGCCAGGTCCCTCTCCTCCCCCAGAGCCTGCAGCACAGCCACAGCCAAGCCTGAGGGCCCAGACCCAGGGAACCACCCCCTCCCGGCTCCCTGATGACAGGGAAGGCCTAGGCCATTTGTGTGGGCGCCCCGAGGTAAAGGCCAAAACCCAAGACAGCGCCAAACAAACCAGGCAAAAGGAACAGCTTGTTATTAAGTATGCAGGAAAACAAAAGCAAAACTCCCTTCCACATTTGCTCCAGGGAGCCAAGGAAGAGCTCTCCGTATTACATTTCTCTGTGGCTGAGTTTTTCCTTATGCGGTCCACTGACTCACTTCTTTTTAAATAGTTACAAGAAGCAACAGAAAATGAACACAAGAATAATACTTCCCAACTCCAGTGCTCAGTTGCTCTGATAGCTTCTGGCACTTTCTCTGCAGACTGAGCACAGGATGAGGTCATCTTTAATTCTTGGGGATTGGCTGTCCCTGAGAGAAAGTCCCCACGCTGGTGCCCTGCCACCACCCCCCCGCCCCCATACCTGTGCAGCTCCCCACTTACCTCCCACCCTGTGGTAAGTCTAACTGGAGGGGTACTCTGGGAGGGCGGCAGGGTGCTTGCTCCCTCGTGAGGGGCCCTACTTTCAGGGTGAAGAGAGAATCGCCCACTTGAAACACCTTTACACCGTGGCTCAGCCACAGAAAACGCCACAACCACAGTGCACCGGGGAACGCCAAGCCCCTTGCCCAAGCGCACAGGCTATTTCTGGACTCGCGCCGGCTGTAGAATGAATGATTTGAGTCTGCCCATAGCCATGATCACGGCACAAGCCATCTCTGGAATTAGAAGTGAAGGGAAGTCAGCTGTGGCCTCCTGCTTCCTGCCATGGCTGTGGCTGGTCGCTTTCCTGTTCGCCTTCTTTTCAGCTGGGAAAACAGAGGCTGGGAAGAGTGGGTTGTAGAGAAAAGCTAAGATTAAAAAATACTCCAGGCCTTCTTGAAGGCTCACAGGCAGCGTGTGAAATGTGCTGGCCTGGAGTCAGAGCTCGGAGAAAGTGCTGCGTCGGGCCCTTTGGGGTTTTGCACACCAGTCCTGCTGGCTGCGGCAGTGAGGCGAGGAGGTTCCTGGCAAGGCTGGAAAACCAGCTGGAAAACTGCAGCGGCTGGGCCATGAGGGGATGGGTGGGAAGCTCGTATGGGTGGTCTCAGCTGAATCTCTTCACGGAGCAAGCAGAGTCCATTCCGTGAACAGCATCAGCCCAGAGGTCACGTGAGAGTGAGGGACCATTGCACACCATGGGTGTAGCTTCACTCTAAACACCCCCTGGGAGGAAGCACAGCCTGGCAGCATCAGGGCAGCCAGCAAAGCAGCCCCAACTCCAGGCTCCAGATGGAATCTCTTGTCCTCACCCTCCCACTGGGGCTTTACCGGACCCTTCTGAGTCTCCAACCTCCCCGTTTCCAAGGAACATCCACGGTGCCTGTCCTGTCGAATTATTGAGAGGATGAAAAAGAACATGTGTAGATTCTGGGGGAAAGAAGGACCTAACCCACACAACTTTGGGAAATAATGTTTGGGCCAGAAACTGTCATGCTGCAGACAAAAACAACAGTATATAAACATTGTTATCTAGGGCTGCGCCTCTGGCTCAGTGGGTAGGGCACCGGCCCCATATACAGAGGGTGGCGGGTTCAAACCTGGCCCTGGTCAAACTTCAACAACCAAAAATAAAAAAATAGCGGGGCATTGTGGCAGGCGCCTGTAGTCCCAGCTACTTGGGAGGCTGAGGCAAGAGAATCGCCTGAGCCCAGGGGTTGAAGGTTGCTGTGAGCTGTGAAGCCACAGCACTCTACTGAGGGCGATAAAGTGAGACTTTGTCTCTACAAAAATAAATAAATAAATAATAATAAAATAAATAAAATAAAAATGTTAAACATTGTAATCTAGTTGGTAAAGTTGTTTCCCATGGGGCTCACTCATGGGAACAACAGTTCTGAAGTTGCCGTTATGTGAACACTGGGATTGAAGGAACAGGTAAGTGGATTGTAGTGGTGGGAGCCATCCTTTTGTGTTGTCCGGGGAAAGCCACAGGGCTCCTCTGGCTCCCGTGTTTCTCTGACTGGGTGAGAAAATACACATGGCACAGACACTAGCCAATCCACTGTCTCACTGGAACATATTTAGACATTACAGACTTTGAATTACAGCGGTGCTTAACAAATTGTTCCAAAAACATAGCACATTAAACACCTTTTCTTAGGCTCACAGTTTTTGCAGGTGGGGAATCCAAGCAGTGCACAGAAGGGATGGCTTGTCTCTGCCCTGTGATGTCCGGGACGCCCCTGGAAGACTCGAAGTCTAAGGAGCAGAATCATCTGAAGGTGACTTCACTCACACATGATTGATTGAGACCTTCTCCAAGGAGGCCCCTCCAGGAGGGCTGGGCTTCCTTTCAGCACGGGGAGAGTCAAAAGGAAGGCAGAGAGAACCAGGAGGAAGCCATAGCATCTAATATGGTCGAGCATTGACACTCAGAGCATCACTCCTCTGCATTCTATTGGTCAACACAGTTCCAAAATCCGGCCAGGTTCAGGAAGAGTGACACTGTCTTGCTGTCAGAAGACCATGTGGGATGTGATGTAGATTGCTGTGGCCATCTCTGGAAAATTCAGTCCCTCACAGCCCCATGTAATTCTCTTCTTTCCTGAAGTCAACACTGTTCCTACTGGGGTATAATTATTTTCAGATCTACCCTGTGCCTTCACAGACGTAGACACTATAGAACTTGGTTGGGGCTTCTGGGGAGATGGGTAGTGTGTTTAATATTTACATAAGTGGGATCAACTACCTAATCTCCTGCATCCTGTATTTTCATTTAACATGAATTAATTTATGAGCATATGTAGATCTCTTTCTTTTTATTGTGGTAGAGTATTCCACAGTTAGATTGTGTTATAACTTATTTAACCATTTCTTTATTTTGATGAATCTTAAGAATGTTTCTTGGGCTTTGTTTCCCATTATACACAACACTGCAATTAATATTCCTCTATGCTATTTCAAATTGTATATAAAACCAGTGCATGGTGCCCCATGATTGCATTAATGTACACAGCTATGATTTAATAAAAAAAAAAAATTCCTCTATACTTTATTTTATGCCTGGAACAAAATGTGACTGTACGCCAAGAAAGAGATGATAGGAAACTGTTTAGTGAACGAGCACACCCACTTTTAATTTTAATAGGTACCACCAAGCTTCCCTTGAGAAAGGGGAGATACACCAACGTTTCTAAGAGAGTCTTAAAGTGTTCATCACATCACATCCTCACCAGCACTTGGTACTTTCAACCGTATAAACTCTTGCCTATCTTATGGGTAAAAGACGCTATCCTGTATTTCATGAGTTTTAAAGTTGTGGCTCCCTCCTCATCGTTATGTTTAGCATCTTTTCATACTTTTATCAGCTATCTGCATTTTTTTCCCCTGGAAATTGCCTATTCATTTTCTTCACTTTTTTTTTTTTTTTTTTTATTTGGTTTCACTGAAAAGCAGAAAAAGACAAATTGAACAGCGAGATTTTTTTAAAGCAGTGAAATGAAAAAAAAAAAAATGACAAAAGCTTCTCAATGCTTATCAAGATTAATATTTTTTAAGTTGGGAAAAGCCACCCTGTAATTACAAATATAAAAATATTTTCTCTAGATACATTTTTAACGGGAACATAACTTCTGAACCACGGGAAGATATTCTTAGTTGTTTCATATGAGGTGAGATCAGAGTTGATTTTTAAAAATATAGTTAGATAAAATTTCTCAGCATTATTTGTTGGGCGAAGCTTCCTCTTGATATTTATTTTGTCCCTTAACAATTCTAAAATACAATGTCATCTTTTTCTGAACTGCCTTCTATCTTTTACTGATCTACTTGTTTTCCATGATGGCACACCCTTGTTTTTATGAGGCAAGTCTCTGTATTGGGTAAAAAGGACACATTTACAACTATTTCTTCTTCCAAACTGGGAATGTTGTCACTTGGCACAGGTGTAGTTTCATCACACGGTAGAGGGCCATGGTGCCTTGCTACAGTGGGTGACATCACATCAAGAGGATATGTCCAGGTGCTGGATGCGATGTGGCAACATATGAGTATGTGGGACATTGGTGTTGTTTTTAGAATATTGGGATTATTTTCAATACATCAGCATTTTGAACTATTTAGAATTTGTTTTTTAGGGCTGGGTGCAGTGACTCGTGCCTGTAATCCTAGCACTCTGGGAGGCCAAGGCAGGTAGGTTGCTTGAGCTCAGGAGTTCAAGAATAGCCTGAGAAAGAACAAAAGCCTGTCTCTACTAAAAATAGAAAAACTGAGGCAAGAGGATCCCTTTGAGCCCAAGTGTTTGAGGTGAGCTGTGATGACTCCCTGGTACTCTACCCAGGGTGACAGCATGAGACCGTCTCAAAAACAAACAAAAAGAAAAGCAATTTGGTATTTGAAGGGATGAAGTGGATGATACTGACAAAGGGTTGGAAAAAGATTAGCTACAGAGGGAAATGGTGGAAAGCATTTCAGAGGAAATATGTACAAATGCTGGGATGTCCCAGAGCAGGCTGATGGAGGACAGAATGTGGTTTCCGTGAGCGGAGAAGGAGGAGACACCCTTAGAGTCCTTCCTGGTGGGACAGAACCAGCCTACCTGGGCAGAACCAGCCTACCTGGGCGGAGCCAGCCTACCTGGACGGAACCAGCCTACCTGGGTGGAGCCAGCCTACCTGGGCGGAACCAGCCTACCTGGGCGGAACCAGCCTACCTGGACGGAGCCAGCCTACCTGGGCGGAGCCAGCCTACCTGGGCGGAACCAGTCTACCTGGGCGGAATCAGCCTACCTGGACAGAACCAACCTACCTGGGCGGAACCAGCCTACCTTAGTCTGGGGAGGGGGGCACAGAAGAGGCAGCTCCAAGTCAGTGGTGCCCTTGTTAGCCCAACGTATACATCGTTTATTTACTTCTGAACTTGAAATTTATTTCTATAGTGCTTATTAATGTGTCATTGTTCTAGACACTAGGGATATAATAGGGGGAAAACGAACTAAGTCTTTGCCTTTGCCTTAAAGAAAGAGGGGACAAATATAGCTAAACCCATGACACGTACACATGCATAGATCTTATATACATCTGAGGGTGGAAAATATGAAAAAAATAAAGGAGGCTAAGGAGACAGAGAGAAGTGGTACTAAGGAGAACTCTTTTCCTGAGGGTGTCGGACAGGCTGCTTTCTTGAGGTGAGGTTTCAGCAGAGGCTGGAAGGGTACTGACCACACAGGGACACAGGGCAGAGCCTGGAGCAGGCATAAGGAAGAGCAAGTGCCCTGGGTCCAGGAGGCGAGGAGTCCTGATGTGTTTTTGGGCAGTAAGGTGGCTGGAGCTGTAGGAACTGAGCAAGGCAATGAGTGGGGGGGAGGCGTGGGGGTGTGGGGGGCTGAGGAGCCTGAATGAGGTCAAGGTGCAGACCTGGATCACGAGGAGGAGGTGAGATTTTCCAGGTAGGAAGCGGGGCCATTTTGATGCTGCTGGTGACTATATGTACGTAAGCTTAAGTGTGGCTGTGTGAATCTGGCATGAGATTGTGGCAACATATAAGTGTGTGGATGTGTGTGAATTTGTGTGTGTTATGTGTCTGAATATATGCATGTGAATATGTATGTGTGGTTGTTACTGTGTATAAGTGTCTCTGTGTGTTCATGTATGTCCCAGTGTGTGTACCTGAGTGATCATGTATGTGTTTTTGCTTATGTGTGTGTCTACATGTGTGTTTGTGTATCTTCATGTATGTATATGTCTGTGTGTATGTTTGTGTCTTGGTGTGTGTGTTTCTGTGTGTATGAGTGTTTAAGAGTGTGTGTGTTATGTATATGTGTGTGTCCCTGCTAATACTCAAGACAGGAAAGGTCTCAACGGGAAATGAGATAATGTTGGGAAGCCTCTTCTGGCATCCAGGCTGGGGCTCTGTCACAGAACAGACCAGTGTCACTGATGATGTCACAGAATGAAGTCAGGATCCTAGTGACCATGGGAAGCCAGTGTCCACTTTGGCTGGTGCCAGCTGGAGGCTTCAGCACAGCCCAAGCTAACTCTCATCCAGCGGCTGGAGTACCTAGACCCTGGACGGTGGTTTCAAATTATGAAACGGTTCCTCACGGACCACAGGGGAGAACAGCCATCAACCATGGGGACCACTCTCAGCTTGACCAGCCCTGAGTCCACTGAGGAGAGCTGGACAGGTGGGTCAACAGCAAGGGCGAGAGGGCACAGCCGGTTGTGCTTCCTGGGAAGGCAAAGGTGCCAGGTTGCCTGCATCCTGTTAATTACTATAGGGTTGTGTTGACTATAAAAGTGGACGGTGGACACCAAAGAAATGGATATTTATGGGATGTTTGGTGGGACCCAGGCTATTGTTATGATTGTATGAAGTGATTTCAGGAAGTATAAGGATGAAATTGTGAACTGGGAACTATTATGTATTTATTTGCCTCAGTTTCTTAATCTGACAAATGGGAATCATAGCAATATAATTTCTTAGGGTTGTCTTCCATATGAAAGCAGTTAACACTTGGCAAGCACTTACCTGGTAATTAGCAGACAAAGTAAATGTTCAAGGAGAGGGCCAGATTGCTCCCTCTCCCCAACACCGCACCCCAGGGAGATGGAGACTCCTCACACATAGATAGAAAAGGGGAAAGTGGTGCTGGGTGGCTGGGACAGACCACATCCCATGTGCTGTTTTTTGAATGGGCTTTATTGAGGTGCCACTTATATACAACCATGTTGCCAATTTCAAGTGCACAATTTGAAGACTTTTGACATGTGTGCATGTACATGTGATTATGTACACAATCACCACCCTAACCACGATACAGGGCATAGTCAGGACCCCTAAACGTCCCTTCATGCCCCTGATGGTTAGACGACCTCAACCTAACCTGAGCTCCTGGCAACCACTCATCAGTCCTCGGTCCCTATGAATTTGCCTTTTCTAGAATTCTAGAATGTCATCTAAACAGAAACTCTGTGGCCTGTTTAGTCTTTTATTTAGCACAATGCATTAGACATATCGCTGCACATATATATCTACAGTTCATACCTTTTTTATCCATGAATAGGATTGCATTGTATGATGTATCAGAGTCTGTTTATTAGATCTCTGGTTGATGGCCTTTTTGGATTAGTTACATTTTGGCGATTGCATTAATATGTCAGTTGATACTTAGCATCATATCCATAATGTATCAATAAATATTTGTCTAGCCACCATTTAATGTCTGTTCTGATTAAGTCAACATTTTGATGGTTGCATCTATATATTACTCAATCCTTACCATCACCTTGAGATAGGCATTATTATCATCTTGTTTTTATGAGGACACAGGTATAGGAAGGTGATGGCACCTGCCCAAGGGCCTTTAAAGCCTGTGTCGTTCTGAGTCTGGAGCTCCTGAAGGTAGGTGGTAGCACCGATGTTTTGGAGGCACTGATGAAAACGTCCTTCTGCTTCTCAGGGACCATGAAGAAAGAAGAGTCACCTCCACGGCCGGGACCGGCCATTCCCTGTGAGGAGGACATTTACCTTGCCGCCAGGGCTCAGGGGATCCTGGGTTGGAGCAGCTCGCCATCGTCCGAGACCTCCTCTGAGTACCAGTCCTACTCCCAGTGCCAGTCCTGCTGCTCCTGCATGTGTGAGGATGAGAACGCTTCCCCGCAGAGTGTCTGTGCCTTCTACACCCATGTGCAGACCGTGCAGGGCGTGGCAGTGGCCTGGGAGACGGAGTCCGGCTTCGAACCGGTCAGCAGGAAGCCCCGCATCCATGAAGCCCAGTTCATCAAGAGGCAGCGACGGAAAGGCTCCTCCTTTGAGATGGCTTCCAATACCGACCTGTGCTGGGACTTGGAAGCCTGTAAGAACAACTGCAGCCCAGAGGCAGATGATGGCGAACTGCTGGAGTGCTGCCTGCAGGAGCTGCGGCCCCCCCCAGACTGGCTGGTTACCACCAACTACGGGCTGCGCTGCGTGGCCTGCTGCAGGGTCTTCCCCTCGCTGGACGCACTGCTGGAGCATGCCCAGCATGGCATCCAGGAGGGCTTCAGCTGCCAGATCTTCTTTGAGGAGATGCTGGAGAGGAGGGCTCGAGGCCAAGTACAGGATCAACAGCCAGAGGAGGAGGAGGAGGATGAAGAGGAAGAGGAAGAGAAGAAGGAAGATGAGCAGAGCCCTTCTGAAAACAGCAAGAGTTCCCAGGCCCACAGCAAGGTGCTTCAGCAGCAGCAGCAGGAGCAGTGAGCCGCAGGGGACGGCCTAGCCCTGCCCGTATCTCTAGCACCTCGGGCTTCTCCTTCCCCAGCTGGCAGGATCAGAGGCTCAAGGGCAGGGAGACGGCACCAGGGTCGTGGGGGTGAAAGCAAGTGGAGTGGAAAGCATTGAGGGCCGGGAGACTGGACGGGAAGGAGCCTTCCCCAAGGGCACAGCATTTTGACCAGAGTCCATTTCAAAACCCAAACCAAAAAGAGAGGGCTTCGAGTGTTTCTGATGGTGGGCACAAGATCTGCAATCTGCAAACGTGTGGCCAGAGAAATTTCTATTTTTGCCGGTGGACCACGCATGTCCACACCTGCTATATAAGTAGACATGACTCACAGGAGAGCCAACTGCAAATGAAGCTTTGGCCCTATTTTTTTCATTGTTAGGAATCAGTCACATGCCCTAGTTCTATGTCTTATGTTATTGGGATTAAACTTGAATAAATCAAAAGTAAAGGCAGTGAGTAATTGAGTGAACCATGTTGTCAGGTTGGGCACATAGGAAGTTGCCGTTTCTGTAGGGTGCAAGCTGGCAGAGACACCTGGAGACAGGCAGCTTCTTACGGTGAAGATGGGCAGGATGTCCTTCTGACCTATGAGAAGGACAAATGTTCGTGTATGTCAACTGTACGTTTTTCAATGTATAGTTTGCCATGAAATTCATCTTTACCCTCCCACCTGTCTCCAGCATGGGGCTACATTTATTCAAGAAAACCATTTTCATGGTCCACTGTGAGTTAGGTACACTGATGGAGTAGATACCCCAATCTTTGTACTTCTAGAGAGAGGCAGTTAGAGGGGACAAATGCAAGGCAAGGAGGTGAATCCCACCAAAGGGATTTGGGGAACCTGGAGGAGGGGCCTCAAACTCAAGTTGTTCGATCAGAAGGAAAATCTTTCCAAAGCATGTGATGCCTCACAGGGGCTTTGAGGACAAGTGTAGAAGAAGCTAGACCAACGTTGCTCAACTGCAGCACTGTTGACATCATAGACTAAATAATTCTTTATTGGGGAGGCTGTCCTGTCTGAGGCAGGACATTGACCAGCACCCATAGCCCCTCAACCCATTTAATGTCAGTAACATCTCCTCCCTATCAGTTGTGACAATCACAAATGTCTCCAGGCATAACAAATTTTCCCCTGGGGGTAAAAATCACCTCTGACTGAGAACCACCAAGCTAGACAAAAGCCAGGACCTTATTAGAGGGAACAACCGGTTACATCTGGGGATTTCTAGATGCTTGACCTGACTGGTTTGCTGGTGGTATTGACTTGTTTATATACATAGAGTCCATAAGGTGTGTCAGGCACTATAGTAATTGTGAGGAACAGATAGTGAAAAGAAGGCACAAAACAGACATGAACGCCCAGGGCCCTGTGTGGCCCAGCCCTTCCTACCCTCTCCATCACCATCTCTTAACATCACCTGCCTCACTTGCTGTGCACCAGACACATTGGCCTTAAAGAATCCAAGCATTCATACCTTTGCATGTGCTCTCTCCCCACGTGGAAAGCATCCGTTGTCTCCCTCTCTTCCAGGTGACCCACTATTCATCACTGAGGTTGCAATTTAATGATCTCCTTGGCAAAGGACCCTTCCCCAACCACGTGGCCCTAGTACATGCTTCATTCTAAATGCGATTAGTTTTAAGAAAAGTGACATGATCAGATTCATATTTTAAAAAGTTCACTCTGGTGTGTGTGGGATCTGGATTGGTACAGTAGCAAAAGAAGAAAATGATAAAGGGAGATATCAGGACCGCAGTCCCCAATCCCTAGGATGCTGACTTACACCAGTCTATGGCCTGTTATGGAACCCAGCCGCCCACAGCAGGAGGTGAGGAAGTGCAGGTGGGTGAGTGAGCAAAGCTTCATCTGTACTCAATCTGCACTCTGAGAGAGGCAGTTAGAGGGGACAAATCACTGCCCATCACTGGCATCACGCTCAAGCTCAGCCTACTGTCAGATCAGCTGCAGAGGGTTCCTCATAGGGGCTGGGGTCCTCTTGTACATATGAGGGATCTAGGTTGCATTCTCTGTATGAGAATCAAATGCAGTGTTTTTCAACCTTTTTTAAATCTCATGGCACACTTATGTTAATTAAAAAAAGAGTAAGAAAAAATATACCTACTACGTTTTTAACTTCTTTGGAAAATGATGCTTTTTTTTTTTTTTTTTTTTTTTGCAGTTTATGGCCGGGGCTGGGTTTCAACCCACCACCTCCGGCATATGGGGCTAGCGCCCCACTCTTTTGACCCACAGGCGCCGCCCAGAAAATAATGCTTTTAAAAACCTTTTGCAGCACACCTAAGACTCTCTCCTGGCACACCGGTTGCAAATCATTGATCTAATGCCTGACAATGCTAGTGTCAGGATGGTCTAGTTGCAAGAAAACAATCTCAAGGGTCCCACTGATTCTACACTACGTTGAGTTGTATATTTTGTTACATATTACAGTGTAAGTATAATAGAAATAAACTACACCATACATGTAATGTGTTTGAATCATCCTGAAGCATTCTCCTCCCTCCTCCATCTATGGAAAAATTGTCTTCTATGAAACTGTCCATGGTGCCCCAAAAGTTGAGGGCCCCGGAGTTAGGAGGCAATTGCAGAAGTTCAGACCCGGGTGATGGTGACTTGAAACAAGCTGGTCACACGCCAAGAAGAAAAAGAGTGTGTTAAAGACTTATTTGGGGAATAGAATCCAAAGGACTTAGGGACGGGTGCATGGGAGGTGGAGAATGAGGTTTGTTGGCCAGGTGGATTCCTGGGTTCCTAGCAGGAATAAATGGAGGGCTGCTGTACAGTAATTGACATGGGGCACCTTGAAGTGTATGAGAGAGGTGCGTGTGTACGTGTGCATGCCAGCCGTTTGTGTGTGTGCATACACGTGTGTGTCTGTGTGAACACACATGGGTGAGCAGTGTCTGCATGTGGATATACAAGCCTAAGAGCTGAGATGGGGGTGACACAGGTCCGTCAGGGCATGGTCAATTGTAAATGCTTATGGCACATCTGAGTAGAGATGTTGAATGGGAAGCAGGAAGTTCATGGTTTAGAACTCAGAAGACAAGCCTGGACTTTAACATGAAGCTAACAGCATATACATGCCCCCTATTTAAACTCATGCCTGTGGATGGACGGCACTCACTAGGGCGCTGGCTGCAGTTACGGGTGTGCCCCGGGAAGTAGGGAGGGATGGAGTGGGGAGTCTTTCTTAGGGAGGGCTCCAGGGAGCTGAGGACGAAATGTTGCTCATTTTGTTTTGCACCTGGGGCTTTGAGGGTGCTGATGACAGTGCTCTTGGGGGCTGAGAGGGCAGAGTTTAGATGGACGCTGTCAATAGTGGACACAGCAAACGGCAGGAGGCAAGCATCAGACATCTCTGCTTTGAAAAGGAAAACAAGAATGGCTGTAGCTGGGCCAAAGGAAAATGGAAAAACAACAAAGATGGGAAAGAAAGCAAGTTTATAAGCCAGTGAAAATGATCCAATAGAAAGGAAGAGCCTGAGAATTTAAGGAGAGAAGAATGGAGAAATGTAAAGAGAGGAATCAGACAGGGGAGAAAGGGCTGAGTGGATATGGGAAGATTGCCTTGAAAAGAGCAGCTGTGGGCAGCACCTGTGGCTCAGTGACTAGGGCGCTGGCCCCATATACCAAGAGTGGCGGGTTCAAACGCGGCCCTGGCCAAACTGAAATAAAAAATAGCCAGGTTTTGTGGCAGGCACCTGTAGTTCCAGCTACTCTGGAGGCTGAGGCAAGAGAATCGCCTAAGCCCAAGAGCTGGATGTTGCTGTGAGTTGTGATGCCACAGCACTCTACTGAGGGCAATAAAGTGAGACTCTGTCTCTAAAAAAAAAAAAAAAAATGAAAAGAGCAGCTCCGTGCTCAGTGTGGCAGCAGATGGGCAGCTAGGTTGCTGTGGAGGCAACATGATGGAACTTGAACTTTTCTCCCCAGAAAACTATAAGAAGCTCTGGAGGGATTTGGAGCAAGTCAGATTTACCTTTGAAAGATCACTCTGGAGAATAGGGTCAAGAATGGGTGACTGTGAGCACGAGCTTAGCTGTGACAAGGAGTCCAGTTAAAAAGCTGATAGCAGGATCAATTCATGGGAAGTTTAAAAGAGGGAAACCATATAGTGTTTGAAGAGGCTGGTAAGAGGAAGTTGTTCAGAATGACTTCCAGGGTTTTTCTCCCCTGATTGGTGAAACTGTTGGTGCCATTTGCAAATAATGGAACAATAAAAAAGATCTTCTGGGACACTGATGGACTCACTTTTGAACAAGCTGAGTTTGAGATAGAAATATTCAAAAGAGAGCTAGTTAGAAGTGTCTAAAACTTGGAAGCATGGTATGGTAACTAGGCTAGAGAGAGATTTGAGGCTGTCTACATATGTTGGGGTTTGTGGTTTGCTGGAGCCATGGCGCTGCATGTGGGTCTCGTATGGTCCCCCTGCTGGTTCAAGTGCAGCTGGCAGCCAGGAAGTGTTCTTAGAGCAGGAGTCAGCTGTGGGTGGGACCTTGGCCTTTTCAAGGTGTAGCAGATGTCAAGTACCTTCTAAATTCAGTGTGAAAAAGGATGGAGGATCTACAAGAAGGAAAAAAAGGGCCCCAACTTTGTCCCAACTCTTCTCAGAAGAGCTATCTGGTATTTTAGGGGGCTTAATATAGGCAGCTAGAATCCTAGAACAATCTCAGGAAAGAGGCTGCTTAGTACTAATGGGGAGGATAATAATTTTATTTAAAAAAAACTACATGAGAGAACTAAAATGAAGCAAGGTTTCTCAGCTCTGGAACTGCAGCCTGTAAAAGAAAGACAAGTGTATTTATGTGCTGAACTCTGATATTCAAAGGGCCAAGCATTGTTCTAAATACCTCATGAATATCAAATCATGCAATGCTCTTCACGATCCACTGAGGTAGGTTCCGTTTTTATCTCTGTTTTATAGAGGACTCAGCTAAGACCTTATAACAGGCGTCCTCAAACTTTGTAAACGGGGGACCAGTTCACTGTCCCTCAGACGGTTGGAGGGCCAGACTATAGTTTAAAAAAAAAGAAAAACTATGAACAAATTCCTATGCACACTGCACATATCTTATTTTGAAGTAAAAAAAAAAACCAAAATGGGAATAAATACAATCACACTGCCTCATGTGACCCATGGGCCACAGTTTGAGGACCTTATAAGGTCCTGCTTAGGCTGCCAGTGTATGGCCGAGTCCAGCTTCACACCCAGGCATCCTGGCTCCAAGCCTATGCAATACTCACCTGACACTGAGATGCAAACTTTAACATAAAGACAGATGCAAGGTATTTAGGAAAGCAAATGTGTCAATTCCACAGGCTGTATTTTCTTCAGGTTAAGTAACAGCACCTGGAGATCAGGGGAAGGCAAGATAATGGGTGTTCATGATAAAGGAAGGATGACGATGAACTCAAGTCAGCAAAGTATTGATGTAAAGGATAACTTCAGCTGACGTGGGTGGGGAAAAGAGAAAATTATTCTTCATGTACCACTTGTTCTTAAAATGTAACTTAAACTCAGGTGAGTGAGGCATTCATTTGTGGTTTAAATATCATTGGGACCTGGGTCCTCCACAGAAGAATATTAGGGTGAATTAGAGAAACTTGCAGAGGGCCCAGGGGATCTCAAGCATTTTAGATCCTGGCAATTTCACATTCTTTATTTTTCCAAACCAGAAAAAAATATGTAACTCATTTTATGAAGCTTATATAAACCCTATAACAATGTCTGAAAAAGATAGCACTAAAAAAAGGTTTCACTTATGACCATAAATTGATAGCTAATTAAATTTAACAGAGTATGATAATAGTAATTCACCACGACTGAATTTTAGTCATCTCTTTACTAAATATAGTTAAAAATTATAACTCTAAGGTGGCACCTGTGGCTCAAAGGAGGGGGATGCCGGCCCTATATGCTGGAGGTGGTGGGTTCAAACCCAGCCCCAGTCAAAAAAAAAAACTGCAAAAAAAAAAAAAATTATTATTAACTCTAGCAACACTTCACATTAAAAAAAAAAATCTATTTCAATGGATATTAAAAATGCATAATAATCAGACATAAACCCATGCTTATATGGTCAGGTGAATTTCTGACAAGTTTGCCAAGATAACTTAATGGGGGGGAGAATAATCTTTTTAGCAAGTTGTTCTGGGACTACTGGATATCTGCATGCAAAACAGTGAAGTTAGATCCCTCCCTCACACCATATAAAAATGAACTAAAAATGGCAAAGACCTAAGAGCTAAAATTATAAAACTCTTAGAAAAAACACAGGTGTAAATTCTAAGAATTGAAAACATCTATAACTTGTGCATGACTATTTCTAGCAACATCACAATATACATAATTCATATAATAT
This sequence comes from Loris lydekkerianus, assembly GCA_963574355.1. NCBI lineage: Eukaryota > Metazoa > Chordata > Mammalia > Primates > Lorisidae > Loris > Loris lydekkerianus. The sequence continues at coordinate 733 of CAUYPK010110032.1, read as the reverse complement.
AAAATGTAAAAACAATATGCATGTTTATCAAATGTTGAATGGATAAACACAATGCATATATGCATACAATGACATACAATTCAGCCACAGAATGAGATGAACTTCTCCATGTTAAGTATGGATGAATCTTGAAAACATTATGTGAAATGAAAGCAGCCAGGCACAAAAAGCCACATAATGTATGATTCTGTGTATATGAAATAGCCAAATTAGCAAATTTATAGAGACAAAAAGCAGTTTAGTGGTTTCCAGGAACTTGGGGAAGAGAGGGAGATAAAAATGGTGGATAATTGATATGGGATTCCTTGTTGGGGCGATGGAAACATTGTGGAATTAGTAGTGATGGTTATACAATTTTGTGAATATATAATAAACCACTGAATTATATACTGTAAAGAGCTGAATTTATATACAACAACCACTTCTGTCAAAAATTTCTTAGAAAATAAGATTTTTTTTGCCAGATGATATAGAATATTTATTTCAAATTAAAAAACAAAGATCTAGTGGTACTCCCATTGAAATCTGGTAAAAAATGTCATGTATTACAATTTTTTTTATTAAATCATAGCTGTGTACATTAATGCAATCATGGGGCACCATACACTGGTTTTATATACCATTTGACATATTTTCATCACACTGGTTAACATAGCCTTCCTGGCATTTTCTTAGTTATTATGTTAAGACATTTATACTCTGTATTTAGGAAGTTTCACATGTACCCTTGTAA
>CAUYPK010110022.1:0-15844 GCA_963574355.1 Loris lydekkerianus | reverse complement strand
CAGATCTGTTGGCATAAAAGTAGCACTTCTCCTGCAAAAATAAACAGATGCCTCCCTTTTTGGCAGTTAATAGGTCTAATCCCCTTCTTGTTGGGGCAAGTATTTAAAGTCTCTTGCCAAAACCCAAATGGTTTTTTTTTTTTTTTTTTAATTTAAAAATTTGCACCATAGATGTGGCCTGACCTATTACCTTCCCTCCACCCTAACCTCCCCCCTCCCTTCCCCTTCCGTGGTCCTTTCCCTATAGTCTTGTGGTATAGTTGGGTTATAGCCTTCATGTGAAAGCTATAGTATCTATAACTTCTGTACGGTCATGCTCAGTCTCTCTTCCACTGACTGAAAGGAGAGTGGCTGGGTTTAGAGTGTTGCATTAGAGAGCCATTGAATTGACCACAGAGTGCAGTACTTTTACTCTGAGATCCTGCCCTAGAGTCAGCTTATAGGCTTCTTGCACAAGGAGAGCAGTAGCAGCTAGAGTCGGTAGGCAGGGTGGCCATCCTCTTGCCACTCCATCCAACTACTTGGAGAGGTAGGCTACAGGCCTTGACCAGGACCCAACCAGCTGGGTTAACACACCCACAGACATTTTATGTCTCTCTGAGACATACAGAGTAAAGGACTTGGCCAAGTCTGGCAGTCCCAGTGCAGGTGCAGTCATCAGCCTCATCTTTAGCTGGAAGAATGCACGTTCCTATTCTCCTCCCTACTCCAAGGGCTCTCCCTTCTCTCCTTTAGTTGCCTTATACAAGGGCTTAGCTAAGCTGGCAAAGTTAGGGATCTAAAGAGGATAGAAGCTGACTGGGCCTAAGAATTTCTAAACCGGCTTTTGGCTCGTGGAGCTGAGGAGGCAACTAATGACCTGCCTCCATTTCATGCCTAGATACCTCTATTCCTGCTGGATAGTAAATCTTAGATAACATACTTGTTGCTGGTAAATCTGGGCCTTCCGTTTGGATACTTTATAGCCACATACCTCTAGATGTCATAAAAGACAGTCCATGTCTCAAGCACAGCCCTCCTGGGTAGGGGTATCCTGAAAGGAGGTCATTGACATATTGGAACAGTACACATTCTAATTCCTCAGCCAGGAATTTCTGGAGGTCACAAGCTAGCCCTTCTCCAAAAATCTTGGGTGTTTTGAACCCCTTTGGCAACCTGGTCCATGTGTACTGTTTTCATGTCTGGTCTCTCCAACTGGAAAGCAAACAGCCTCTGGCTTCCCAGAGTCAGCCTTATACTGAAAAGGGCCTCTTTTAAGTTCAGACATGTGGGCCACTTCACTTCTGCTGGCAGCAGATTCAGCAGAGTAGAATGCAGTGTTTTCAGTTATACCATTTACTGGGAAATTCTAGATAACATTTAATACTGCACAAGTTTTTCCAGTGTAGCCAACAAGTGACCTTTGTTGAGTCTTAAGACTTCAAAGTAAATATAATTACTGTATGTAATTCTATACTTTTTGGCCAGTCTCTTAGTCCCATTTAACAGATCAATTTAGTAAAACAGTTATGTCTCATTTTATGAGTACAGACAAGGCTGGTATCAAAGTACAGGTGGATCACAGCCTCTTTTTCCTCCTTTTAAACTATTGTTCTCTCTTCAATTTCTCTCTTTACTAAAGGCAAATTATAGTAGAACTAACTTATTTGCCAAAATAAACTATCTTTAATATACAGGTCTGATTATTTGCATAAAGTGCAGTAAGAATAATTAATTATTAGCCATTTAGGCTCTTCTTTCCTTTAAAATTGGCTTTGCTGGAATCTTTTATAAGGAATCTCAGGCTGTACTTTTTTAAAGCCTTTCAGAGCCCAGGTTTCATCTGTGCTATTAGATACCTGTATGCATTGGGTAAATCCCTCTTCTCTTGAGGTTCCCAAGCACATTTTGATTCCCGGACCTGTCAGCAAGCGACCTTTGTTACTTACCACGGATCAGGAAATGTTACTGATGGGTATCTGGCCAGTTTTCCAAAGGGCTTTTTCAATTGTTCTTATAAAGTCAATCTTAATTCCTTAATGCAGTCTGGACACATCTGGAAATGATATTCCAGACAAAGCCTTGGTAAAATAACCAGTGCCTTCATCATGTCCTATAGAGTAAAACAGATTCTTATTGAACTTATGCAAATAACTGTACAGTCAGAAATTAAGAATACTTACAAATGGCTTTCAAATTCTGGAGAAATCAAGGAGAAAGAAAAAATACATGTTTCATATTCTGCTCATAAGTATATACATTGCTTGACAGCTACAAATAGCTTAAAAGACAGCAAATTATTTTCTTGACTTCTGGAAAACAGACCACAGAAAGAATCAACAATATTTCAAACAAAAAGTCATTACAAACTAGCCCAGTTCCACGGAACTGATTTCTGTTCTGTTGACGTTAGGTTAGCAATACTCATAGACATGTTAACTTTCCAATGAAAGTTCTAAAAATCTGCTTTTTAGTGCTAAGGCATTTAATTTCCAAAGACATCAGGAATTTGAATTCAATAGAATTCGTCAGTCTCTCTTATTATTTCTCTTTCTTTTTAGGATAAACTTTGGACTCAGCCAGTTACATAAAAAATACTTTCTTTTTTAGATGAATTAAAATTATTACCAACAATATATGTTAGGACAGACCAATGTCTTATACGTTAGGACAGACCAATGCTTTATACATTAGGACAGACAAATGCTTTATAATATTGCAATATATATATAACCATAATTCACACAAAATTAATCACCATTTCATATTTGACAATGTTTTCTGTATATTTTGAATAAATCAAATAAGTTTAATTCATTTTCCCATGACTTTCAGTGGTCTTAATATTTCAAGAAGACCAAATTTAGGAGGTTTTTTTTTTTTGTTGTTGTTTGCCTGGGCCAAGCTTGAACCCGTCTTGGTGCATGTGGCCAGCATTGCAACCATGGCCCTATGGGTGTCAAGCCCCAGATTTAGAGTTTTTATTTTGGAAGGTTTGTCAAATATCAAAGGCCTAAAACATTTGTTTAAAGAAAGTTATAAGCCAAAGGATTTTAAAGGAAATATATGGTCAACTGGATCACATGTAAATTCTTTCACAAATTCTCTTTTATGAGCTTCATTTAACCTGCACAGACCATCTACAAACATTCTAAACTTTAACTTTTGCCCTGCCTTCCACTTTCTTACACAATAATTCTGTTTCAGGACAAAATTTATCACATAAGATTCTTTCTTTACACAGTGCAATTCTCTTTTCTGTCTAATTTCTCTTACTCTCAAAAACTCACTTCCCACAAAACAGGATCCCAGTTTACCATGAAGTCACCCATTCACTCAGCCAACACATAACTAGAAGGTTTAAAAGGCAAGAATCTTATCCTTTGACAAAGACTCAGTTTTCCCAACAATTTAAGCAACCAAACTATTACATTTTACAAATGAGGGACATTTTATGAGATGTAACAGTGATACAGTATTTTCCCACTCAGGGCTGGACAGGGAACCCCCATTTTTTCAGGCTCAGGTGAGCTTAGACATTAGACTCCCATCTCCAGGCACAAACCCTCTAAGCCCCAGCAAGGTCATGGACAAAGCAGCCCGAAACCTTTTGGACGGCTTCACCCTGACTAAGGAGCACACACCCTAAGTGCCTCCACAGACAAATCTACAGCAAAGACCTAAAAACCTTGTCCAAGGTGAGGCGCTGCATTCATTCATTTGCTAGAACACCCCTTCAGTTTGTAAAGTTATTTTTCCATCTATCAAGTCCTGGCCAAAATATCTCTCAGGGCCAATTATTTACTTCTAGAAAAAGGACTTAAGCAGGAAACCTCTGATCTGGGCTGCCTCCCCCCTTTCAGAGGCTGTTCACTTTGGAGACCTGTTGCTTATATGGATACAGCCTCATCCAGCATGAGATTTACACCCCCTTCCCCAGATTTTCTTTTTTTCTTTTTTTTGAATCTAACTTTATTCACTTATTTATTTGTTTATTTTTATTAAATCATAGCTGTGTACATTAATGCGATCATGGGTCACCATACACTGGTTTTATAGACTGTTCGACACATTTTCATCATACTGGTTAACATAGCCATCCTGGCATTTTCTTAGTTATTGTGTTAAGACATTTACATTCTACATTTACTAAGTTTCACATATACCTTTGTAAGATGCACCGCATCTTCCTCAGATTTTCAAGGGCCATCCAGAGCTCACTGGACTGCATGAACCACAACACTTTTCAAGGCACGACCCCTCTGCCAATAGCTTTGGCATTCTCCATTCTCTCTGCATGCCCCTCAATCCAACAAAATGCCATTTTATCACTGATCTGTGGCCCATGGGCTCAATTCTCAAATTCCTGAGACCAAACACTCACTGAAGAAATTCCAGTAACAAAACTACAACATTCTTTCTAATGTCTTTTCATTTTCTCCCAAGTCCCACATGGCCACGTGGCTGCCACCAAAGAAAACGGAAAACCTGGAACTTCCAGTTTCTCTCAGAATAGCCAGGGGACAAAGTTGGAGCAGGGAAGAAGGGCACACTCACACATTCGGTTCACCCTATGAATGGGGGGGGGTGAAACCCCACCTATTGTTATCCATCTCAGTCATTCTCAGAGCACTCACATGTACACAATTCCAACTCACTTTTTAACCTTGGCAGTCTTGATTTTCCACTCGATCTGCTACTTAGCCATAGGAGGCAAACCAACACTCCCCCAGGCCCTGTGAAGGGAGGTCCAACTCCACCCTCGGAGTTCTCTCAGTCACACCACATCCACACACTCTCACACACCTCTCAACAGACCTGCCAGCAATCTAATGCTCAAGGAGTTGATCAGGCTCCTCTTCCACTAAAACTGTAGTGGGATTCCCAGATTGATCATACCTTGCCTTAGACGTCTCACTGTGTAGGTACCTATTTCCGCATGCCAGTTCCTCCTGGTGTTTGACTCCTTGAAGACCCAGTGTTGGGGTCCTTTCTCAGCCCAGTTGAGGCATCCACACAGGGAGGCTAAATGCTCAGTGGTTCACGTCACCCAGGCTGATCAGGGGCACCCAGGCCGATCAGGGGCCCCAGAGGATTGGTAGCAACTACCAGGTGCGTGTTCTCTCCAGGGGTGATCTCGCTTCTTGGTCAGGGAACCAAAAATGTTGCAAGAAGACAAGGCCCAAAGGAGAGAAAGAGCACCCAAACACCATGTTTATGAGAAGAAGGGCTTTCTTTATTCACCAGCCGGGAGCTTATGGCATAGAAGAATTCCAAATGGCCATGTTCCCCAACTGCCTTGGTCTTTCCCTGTTTATTGACAGTCAAAAAGTTCCACCCCACAGGTACCTTCTCATTGGCCAGTTTGAATCAAGCTGGAGATGCTATTCCTGCCCCCACAGAACTATAGGATTTCACAGAACTTGGAAATTTCCAAGTTTCAGGAAGTTAAGTTTACAAATTTCTAAGAGCTGAGTCACTATGGAGAGGACCCTGCATGTGTATCCATGTGGTCTCCTTGAGAAGACCAGTTCTTCTAGACCTCATCCTTCTCTGGTATCCTCTCTCAAATACACTCACAGTCAACCTTTTCTCTCTCTGAGACATACAGAGTAAAAAGCTTTACTTGGCCAACTCTGGTAGTCCAAATACAGCCCTGTGTTTAGCTGGGAGAAGGCACGTTCTTGTTCTTCTCATCCTAAGGGTTTTCCTTCCTCTCCTTTATTTGCCTCAATAAGGCCTTAGTCAAGATGGCCAAGATGGCAAAGTTGGGAATCCAAAGGCAACAGAAGCCAACCGCGCCTAAGAATTCCTGAACTTACTTTAGGCTTGTGGGGGTGGGGAGGAAGAATTAATGATCTGCTTTTGTTCTATGCCTAGATTCCTCCTTTCCTGGTAGATAGTAAATCCTAGATAAAGTACTTGCTGCTGGCAGACCTGGGCCCTCCACTTAGACACTTTATAGCCACAGACCTCTAGATGTCGTAAAAAACAGTCTGTGCCTCAGGCACAGCCCTCCTGGGTGCCCTAACCGGAAGTCATCAAAATATTAGATCAGTATATTCCCTAAATCCTTAGCCGGGAATTTCTGGGAGTCACAAGCTAGAGCTTTTCCAAAAATCATGAGTGAATTTTTGAACTCCTGTGGTGACCTTGTCCATGTGCACTGGATCGCAGTTTCCATATCTGGTCCCCCACTGGAAAGCAAACAGTCTTTGGCTTTCCAGAGCCAGCCTAATACTGAAAAAGGCATCTTTTATGTCCAGGGAAGTGAACCACTTCTGCTGGGCAGCAGACTCAGCAGAGTGTATGGATTAGGCACAGTGGGTTCATTTTTCATTTCATTTATGTTCTAATTTTTCCTGAGGTATCTATATAGACACAGCGGATAACTTTTTTTTTTTTTTAAGAGGCAGAGTCTGACTCTGTTGTCCTCGTAGAGTGCTGTGACGTCACAGCAACTTCCAGCTTCTGGGCACAGGCTATTCTCTTGCCTCAGCCTCCAGAGCAGCTGGTACTACAGGCGCCCCCAAGACCCGGCTATTTTTTGTTGCAGTTTGGCTGGGGCGGGTTTCAACTCACGACCCTTGATATATGGGGCTGGCGCCCTACCTACTGAAGCACAGGTGCTGTCCAATATAGATTTTTTGGGTTTTTTGAGACAGTCTCAAGTTGTTGCCCTGGGTAGAGTGCTCACAGCAATCTCAAACTCTTGGACTTAAATGATTCTCTTGCCTCAGCCTCCCATAGGTGGGACTACAAGTGCCCTCCACTATTTCCAGCTTTTTTTTTTTTTTTTGGTTGTAGTTGTCTTTGTTGTTTGGTAGGTCCAGGTTGGATTTGATCCTGGAAGCTTCGTTGTATGTGACTGTTGCACTAGCCACTGAGCTACAGATATTGATTTGGCAATACAGATTAAGACAGACCAATGTCTTATATGTTAGGATAGACCAATATCTTATAATATTCGAACATACATAATGTTTATAATCCATATAAAATTAATTACCATTTCATATTTGACAATGTTTCCTATACATTTTTAACAAATTAAATAAGTCTAATTTGTTTTCCTCAGACTTTCAGTGGTCTTAATATTTTAAAAGACCAAATTTAGAGGTTTTTTTTTTTTTTGTTGTTGTTGTTGTTATTGTTTTGGCTTCAGCTGGGCTTGAACCTGCCAGCCTTGGTGCATGGACTGGTGCAGCAATGAGTGAGCTACAGGCACTGAGCCCCAAATTTAGAATTTTGATTTTGGAAGTTTTTCAAATATCAAAAGCTTAAAACATTTGTTCAAACAAGATTACAAGCCAAAAGATTTTAGAGGAAATATGTAGTCAACTGGATCACATGTAAACTCCTTCACAAATTCCCTTTTATGAGCCTTATTTAACCTGCATAGACAATCTACAAACATTCTGAACTTTCTTTAACTTTTGCCCTGCCTTTTACTTTCTCATATAAACATTGTTTCAGGACAAAATTTATAACACAAGATTCCTTCCTTACACAATGCCATTTTCCTTTCTGTCTAATTTCTCTTGTTCTCAAAAACCTACTTCCCACAAAACAGGATCACAGTTCACTATGAAGTCAATTATTTACTCAGCCAAACTGATAATTAGAAGGTTTAAAAGGCAAGACTCTTTTTCTTTGACAAAGACTCAGTTTTTGTAACAATTTAAACAACCCAATTATTACATTTTATAAATGAGAGATATTTTATGAAATATAATATTGATACAGGAGTTTACCACTCAGGGCTGGATGGGGGACGCCCACTTTGCAGGCTTAGGTGGGCTTAGACATCAGACTCCCATCTCCAAGCACAAACATGTTGCAGGCCATATCCTTTGAGCCCCCAGCAAGGTCATGAACAAAGTAGTCCCAAATTTTCTTTTTCTTTTTTTTTTTTTAAGTGAGACTCCGTCTTACTTTATCATCCTCAGTAGAGTGCCATGGCTTCACAGCTCACAGAAACGTCCAGCTCTTGGGCTTAGGTGATTCTCTTGCCTCAGCCTCCTGAGTAGCTGGGTGTGGCGCCCACCACAATGCCCGGCTGTTTTTTAGTTGTTCTTGCAATTTGGCTGGAGCTGGATTTGAACCTGCCACCTTTAGTATATGGGGCCGGCACCCTACTCAGTGAGCACAGGTGTCACCCAGTCCCAAATATTTTGGATGACTCCACCCTGAGTAGAGAGCACATACCCTAAATCCCTCCCCAGACAAATACTGCAGCAGAGGCCTAATAACCTTGCCGAAGGTAAGGGGCTGCATTCATTCATTTGCTAGAACACCCGTTCAGTTTGTAAAAGTATGTTTCCATTTACCAATCCTGGCCAAAATATTTCTCAGGGCCAATTATTTACTCCTAGATGAAGGACCCATGCAGGAGACCTCTGACTTGGGCCTCCTCTCCCCTTCCAAAGGCTGTTAACTTTGGAGACCTGCTGTGGATATGGGTACTGCCTTGCCCGGCACAAGATTTACACTCTCCCCACCCAGATTTTCAGAGGCCTTCCAGAGCTCACCAGACTGCCTGAACCAAAACAATTTCCAAGGCATAGCTCCTCTGTCAATACCTCTGGCAGTCTCTACTCCCTCTGCATGCCCCTCAGTCCAACAAAATTCCATTTTATCACTGATCTGTGGCTCAGGGGCTTAATTCTCAAATTCCTGAGACCAAAGACTCACTGAAGAAAGTCACCCTGTCTAATGTCTTTTCATTTTCCCCCAAGTCCCACATGCTTGTGTGGCCGCCAAAGTCTAGACAGAAAGTGGAAAACCTACAACTTCCAGTTTCTCTCAGAACAGCCAGGGGGCAAAGTTGGAGCAGGGAAGGGGATACTCACACATTTGTTTCACCCTGTGGGGAGGTGTGTGGGCAAAACCCCACCTATTGTTACCCCTCTCAGCCTCCAAGCACTCACATACACACAATTCCAACACATTTCTTAACCTGGGCTGCCTTGATTTCCCACTCGAGCTGTCACTTAGCCATAGGAGGCAAACTAGCACTCCCCTAGGTTCAACTTTACCCTTGGAGTTCTCTCAGTCCCACCACATCCACACTCTCATACACCTCACAACAGACCTGCCGGCGATCTAACTCTCAAAGAGTTGATCAGGCTCCTTCTTCCACTAAAACTGTAGTGGGCCCCAACAGGTCTTCACACACCTCCCACCTGCCGGCGCCAAGGAGTTGATCAGGCTCTTCTTCCACTAAACTTGCGGTGGAACCTCCAGATCGAGCATACCTTGCCTTAGATGTCTCCTTGTGTAGGTACCTGCTCCTGCATGCCTGTTCCTCCCGGTGTTTGACTCCTTGAAGACCCACTGAGGGGGTCCTTTTTCCACCCAGTTGAGGTGTCCATAGAGGGAGGACAAACTGCCTCCCTGGCATGCTCAGTGGTTCACGTCGCCCAGGCCGTTTAGGGGCCCCATGTGGGTGTTCAGAGGATTGGCGGCAACTGCCAGGTTCCTGTTCTCTCCAGGTGTGATCTCGCTTCCTGGTCAGGGAACCAAAAGTGTTGCAGGAAGACAGGCCCAGAGAAAGAGCACCCAAACACCATGTTTAAAAGAGGAAGGGCTTTATTTACCAGCCCAGAGCTTATGGCACAGAATTCTAAATGGCCGTACTCCCAGACAGGCTTGGTCTTTCCCTTTTTATCTCTAGTCAAAAAGTTCCAACCCATAGGTACCAGCGTTCATTGGCCAGTTTGAATCAAGCAGGAGGTGCTATTCCAGCCCCCCCCCCCCCCCGAACTACAGGATTTCACAGAAGTGGAAATTTCCAAGTTAAGTTTACAAATTCCCAAGAGCTGAGTCACTATGGAGAGGATCCTGCAGGTGTATCTTTGTGGTCTCCTTGAGAAGACCTGTTCTTCTACATCTCACCCTTCTTGGGTATCCTCTCTCAGTTGCAGGGGTTGGAAAATATAATATTAATTCTTTTCCTGTTTTTTAATAGCCTACCTTGTTTAGACTCTAGATGAAAATGAAGAAATTTTACTTTCTGCATTCACATTTGAGCTTTTTACTTTGATACCCAGCAGCCCAATTCAGCTAAATGGTTCAGAGTTAACATTGTGTTGTTTAGGCATTCCTGAAAGTCCTGACCAGTGATAGAACTTTGGGAGGCCCGGGTGGATGGATTGCTTGGGATCAGAAGCAAGACCCATCTCTCATTAAAGACAGAGGAATTAGCAAGAGGTCATGGAGGGCACCTGTAATCTCAGCTACTTCGAAGACTTAGAGAAGAGTATTGCCTGAAGCTGGCACACTAGCCTGGGACTACAGAGTGAGACTCTTGTCTCCAAAAATAAAAATGAAAATAAACTTAGGTACTATTAAAAGGTTAAGGAGTGTCATTTATTGGAAATAACTGTAAAAATTAATAATTGTAAAAACAAGTTGTAGCATAGGTATACTGAGTGCTTTTGAAAATGGAAAGCATTTTGGAAATAATAGTTCAGAACAAATCACAATTAAACCAGAAATCTTTTTACAGCTCTTAGTATGTACTGAGGAAAATCATGATTTCTTTTCTGGTAGTAGTTCTTCATATATTATGGGAAATGTTGAAAAAACAAGCATCATCTCTTGAAATTTCCTTTTTTCTTTTTCTTTTCCTTTTTTTTTTTTTGAGATAGAGTCTCAAGCTGTTGCCCTGGGTATAGTGATATGGCATCACAGCTCACAGCAACCTCAAACTCTTTGGCTTAAGCGATTCTCTTGCTTCAGCCTCCTAAGTAGCCACAATGCCAAGCTATTTTTTTTGTTGTTGTTTTGTTTTGTTTTGTTTTAGGGACAAAGTCTCACTTTGTCACCCTTGGTAGAGTGCTATAGCGTCACCACTCACAGCAACCTCCAGTGCTTGAGCTTAGGTGATTCTCTTGCCTCAGCCCCAAGTAGCTGGGACTACAGGTGCCTGCCACAATGCCCAGCTATTTTTTTGTTGCAGTTTGGCCATGGCTGGATTCGAACCTGCCACTGTCACTGAGCCACAGGTGCTGCCCCCTTTATTATTATTTTGTTGTTGTTGTTGCAGCCATCATTGTTGTTTGGCGGACCCAAGCTGGATTTGAACCTGCCAGCTCAGGTGTATGTGGCTGGTGCCTTAGCTGCTTGAGCCATAGGCGCTGAGCCTGCTTTTCATGTTCACATAAGAAATGAAAAGTGTCTTACAATTTCCTTCTATCATATGAACATCTACACTAAGTTTGCAGAATATTGGTGGATTTCTCAAACACTTGGTATTTTCTCATCTATGAGTAAGTGAACAAACTTGACTTGGAACCAGAGGTCTGAGTCTAGTGACTAAGAAAAGATCAATCTTGGTGCTCCACAAGATGATCAGTGAGGGCCCAGAAATTCTTCCCTGCAAGTTTTCAGCCTGTTCACAGCAGCTATGGAAGAGCCCCTTATAGGGAAAGATGTATAAAGCCCTGAAAGCTGGGGACCCACAAGCAGAGGTGGTTGATGGAAGTGGAGGGTGATGATACACACTTCCTGAGGTGTAATTAATATTGTTCTAGTGGTGTTTCTAGACATTGTCCAATAGAATAAAATTGAAATTCTGTCTTATTGTCCAATAAAATGAATTCTTCATTATTATAGGAAGTATTGCTTGGGGAAAGCAGGAAGTATAAGATCTGCAAGTATCACACACAAGGGCTTTTGACAGAGAGGAGCACGTAAGTGTAGAAAGAAGGTGGGTGATGAGGGCAGAATGGAGGGTGGGTAAATAATCTGCCAGGTCAGGAGATGTTTCATTCTGCAGTCAGAGTTCTTAGGAGGAGCAAAAGAGGGTCTAGATATTGAAGTCAGACTTAGAATTGGCCAAAGTTCAGCTTCTTGGGGGAACAAGAGTAACTTCAGTGAAATTTGAAGAAGTATTTTGTTCTGACTGGTGAAGAAAGAACTGTTCAGGCAATTGAGTATGAGCAAGATATGGGAATTTGCAGTCTGTGCCTGGCCTTGTCATAGGTAAAATAGGGAGTGTCACCTGAGTCACCGTGGGAAGTTTTGTTTTTTGCAGTGAGCTGCTCTTGAGAACACAGAGCCTGGGAAATTTTTATTGTCAGAGCTCCTTCCCAGGTTGAATTATGCACCCCAGGTGTCTCTCACCATTATCCCTTGGCCCTATGCGTGTCTTCTTTCCATTTTTTTCTTTTTTTTTTTGTTTATGATTTTTTCTTTGTGAGGCAGAATGTAACTCTGTCACCCTGGGTTTTACTATTTTAAGTTGCACACAAACTTTATGGACACCCTGTATAACCAATGGTGTTGTCAGGTCGTCTTATTGAGGACTATTTATGGTGATTTAATTCATCTTTGCAATCTCTTAGGTTGTTTGAGATGAACATCACATTCTGGTTTAATATCACAGTTCTTTTTTTGTCTACAATTATGGTGGGTTTTCTGGAGTTCAAAATGACTCTGCTTTTAATTATATAGTATTTTTGCACACCATCCAGAATTACCAGATATGACATAAACATAGATGATTCCAAGGCAGGTATGGTGGCTCATGCCTGTAATCGTACACTTTGGGAGGCTGACCCAGGTGGATTGCCTGAGCTCACGGGTTCAAGACCAGCCTCAGCCAGAGTGAGGCCCTGTCTCTAAAAATAGTCAAGCATTGTGACAGGCACCTATAGTCCCAGCTACTTGGGAGGCGGAGGCAAGAGAATTGCTTTGAGCCCAAGAGTTTGAGGTTGCTGTGAGCTATGAGGCCACAACACTCTACTGAGGGTGACAAAATGAGACTCTGTATCTCAAAAAAAAAAAAAAAAAAAAAAAAAAAAAAAATATATATATATATATATATATATATATATATAATATAGATGATGCCCACTGAGTGTGACTTCAGAGGATGCTTTCCATCTCATCCTTCCAGTCACAAAGCATAATTTTACAGCAAAGTGCATGCTGTTCCAAATAATGAAGCTGCAATGGTCTCTGCCAATTTCTAATCTCCCTTCATGAGGAGTTATAGTACATAGTGTCCCTACAGTCACCATACACAGGGAAAAAGGGAAATCGTAGTTCTGTGTACTTTTATTTATAACAAAATTATTATTATTATTTTTTTTGAGACAGAGTCTCAAGCTGTTGCCCTGGGTAGAGTGCCATGGCATCACAGCTCACAGCAAACTTCAACTCTTTGGCTTAAGCTATTCTCTTGCCTCAGCCTCCCAAGTAGTTGGGACTACAGGCATCCACCACAATGCCCTGCTATATGTTGGTTGCAGTTGTCATTGTTGCTCAGCAGACCCCAGACTGGGTTCAAACTGCCACCCTAGGTGTATTGTGACCAGCGCCCTTGCCAACTGAGCTGCAGGCGCCACCTGCAACAAAATCTTATAAAACATTTACAAACTATTCTCTATGTATTGCCATCTCTTTGTAAAAGTTTGTAATGAGCATTTTGTAAAGGTATGTAGCTACAGTTTTCCATTTTTCCTATGCATGGTGACTTTGGGGATAACCTGTACAGTTTTAGAAACTACTTTTATTTGACAGCAATGAGCCATTACCTGTCTCTGTTTTTCAATTACCCTGATATGTTTAGACCTAAAACTGTCCCAGAGACTCTGAGGCCAGAACCTCAACCTGGGTGACAGATGTGCATTGAGTATACCTGAGACTGTCCTCATTCCTATTTTTCTGTTTCCATAATTCTCATGCATGTACACAGGGCACTGGCAGCACCCCTGGATGTGCCAGATCCAAATCTGCAGGTCCAAATCTGAGTCCAGGTCCTTAGACACAGCTGCCTTCTCTCACCTTTGGAGAATTTAAAGTGCCAGCAAACTGTGCCACACATCAAGATTGTGATTGGTGGTCCTCTTTGAACCAGAGATATTTGTGTTGTTACAAAGTGTTGAGCAGAGGGGACTCTGTGCTGTGTTTGCTTTCTCCACCTGAGTGCTGCTACAGTCTAAAAGGGTAACAGCAGCAACAGGGGGGATTGTTAAACCAGCCACTTCATAGACTCACTCAAAACCCGCAAAATTTTAACTGAACCCAAGATTGACTATTCCTTCCTGAAAAGGCAAAGTCACAATGCAAGAGTTGGTGAAAGAAAAAGCAGTTTATTCAAGAGCAAAAGGGGGGATGGCTGACTAATGTTGGAAAGACCACCTAATGTTCCTCAGCTGACCAGAAGGTGGTGAAAGGGATAAGGAGCTTAGGAAAATGTGTGTAAGAGCTTTTTAGATGTCTCATAGAAATGGTTTCTTGCCTTCTGGCAGTCCGGCTGGTTGAGTTAGACCAAAACTGAAATAGGGGTTAACTTTTTACTATTTTCCTTAATTCCTGTGGGGGGTGGGGGTGGGGCTCGGGCTCAGCGCCTGAGGCACAGAGGTTATACCGCTGGTCACATGTACTGAGGCTGGCGGGTTTGAACCCAGCCCAGGCCACCTAAGCAGCAGTCACAACTGCAACAAAAAATAGATGGGCATTGTGGCAGTCGCTTGTAGTCCCAGCTACTTGGGAGCCTGAAGCAAGAGCATTGCTTAAGTCCAAGAGTTGGAGGTTACTGTGACCTGTGACGCCACGGCACTCTTCCAAGGGCGATATCGTGAGACTCTTTCTCAAAAAAAAAATAAATAAATAAAATAAATTTCTATGGGCATTCTGCAATCTTCATTCTTTAGTTAATGACTTGAAACAATTGGTGAAATTTTTGTTTTGTTTTTTTGAGACAGAGTCTCACTTTGTCACCCTCTATAACATGGTGTGGCATCACAGCTCACAGCAACCTCAAACTCATGGACTCAAGCCAGCTTCTTGCCTCAGCCTCATGAGTTGATGATAATAGAGGTGCTCATTATTTTTAGAGACAGGGTCTCACTCTTGCTCAGGCAGGTCTGGAACTCCTGAGTGCTGGGACTATTGGTGTGAGCCATGGACCCTGCCTTCTTCCTGAAATTCATAAGCAAGATTATAAATAGGCATCGAGTGATTATTTGCTTGAAAGTAGAGTAGGTGCTGCTGTTGCAGAATCAGATACTTAGAGTGGGCATAATGGGAAATAACTCATATGCATATTAAAACTTGAGAAGTGATGCTTAACTAAGTGGTCCTCAGCCCAGGCTTCCAGTCAGGATTTCATGGTCAGAAGAAGCATCTCATCTGTGACTCTGCCTTTCCACCAATTCTGTGAGTCTGTGTTGTGTCATTCTGTGGTTTTCATTAAGTGCCCCCATGTGATGCTAAGGTTAGGCAAGTATCAAACATGAGGGTTTCCAGATACGTTTAAGAGAGTGAAGTTTATTTATTTTTTTTCAGAAAGAGGTCACAGGGCCCATATTTTCATTGCCATAGCAGAAATTGCTGGCAGGGGAGGGCACTGGAGGCCAAGAAATAAGAAACGTATACTTTGGTCTTTAGGTGGAATCTCCTTCTCCCTGACTCCTGTGATAAAGAACAGGAAAGGGTGAAATATTTTCTGTACATCAGGGTCCCTCCATCTGTGGATATGGTTGGTGGTAATGAAGGGGTTAGGGTGATGCCTTTAAAGGCATATCATCAAGATGCAGGAGTAATATGTCCAGATAATCTCCCCTGAGGAGAAAGTCAAAGCAAGGAGGAGAAAGAGAAAGGAATGATTGCTCCTCAGGTAAATGTGTCCACGGTCCAGGGCTGTGCCCACTTTTTCTCCTAAAGTATCTTGTTCTTAGAATTTGGAAACCTTTACGTCTCTTGTGATGTTCCTGCCTAATGAATTTGTTTCAAATACAAGTTTATTTCTTATAATAGCCAAGGGGTTCCAAAAATCCTTCTCCTCTACATATATGGCAGAGTCTTCTTTCTATTCTCTTCATCCAAGCTTCTCATACGCTCTAAAAAATTC
>CAUYPK010110016.1:0-30547 GCA_963574355.1 Loris lydekkerianus | reverse complement strand
AGAGGAATTATAGGATCAAATGGCAGGTCTATTTTTAGGTCTCTAAGTATTCTCCAAACATCCTTCCAGAAGGAACGTATTAGTGGGCATTCCCACCAGCAGTGTAGAAGTGTGCCCTTTCCTCCACATCCACGCCAACATTACTGGTTTTGGCATTTTGTTATGTGGTTTACTCTTATTGGGGTTTGGTGATATCTCAAAGTAGTTTTGATTTGCATTTCTCTGATGATTAAGGATGATGAGCTTTTTTTCATGTGTTTGTAGATTTTGCATCTGTCTTCTTTAGAGAAGTTTCTCTTTAAGTCCCTTGCCCACCCTGAAATGGGGTTAGTGTATTCACACCAATCCCCCTCCCTCCACCCACCTCCCCCTCCCTCCTTCCAAGATTTATCATTTAATTAAATTTTTAGTTTGATCAGTCTTACCAGTAGCGCAAGCTGTTGGATTTCTTTTGGGATTCATTGTTCACATACAGAAAACAACATTTATGTCTCTCTAGAGCAGTGGTTCTCAACTTTCCTAATGCTGCAGCCCTTTAATACAGTTCCTGTGGGTTGCGATCCTCAGGTTGAGAACAGCTGCTCTAGAGTTGCAATATACATGAGATGCACAAAGAAGATCAGAAACCTGATAAAAAGGAGACGCTAGTTGGCCATTTAGGCATAGTCATGATCAAAAGTGGTTTTGAAAAGTAGTTTTCATCCACTTCTTAGGAATATCAGACACTGATACAGTTTGGAGAACTTGGAGGTTTTTTGCAATAATCAAAAATTTGAAAATTAAATTCACATACGCCAAGGACTTCTTGAACATTTCCAACTTGAATAGTTTAAACTCCCACATTCCTTTTCTCATTTTTCCTCAGAACAGTTGTTTTAACAATAAATGAAATTTCTTACTTTTCCTCATAATAAGCAGGTCAGGAATCATTATTTTACAGAAGTAGGTTCGAAGTACTTAGCTGAATCCCATGTTGTTGAGATCTGATCTCTGAATTCTGATCAAGGCTTTTTTTCTTTATTCTTTGAGCATCAGACCAGAAAATTCAGGTTATTCATGATGTAGGAATGGCAGGAGGTAGTTTTGGACTCAGAGCAGACAGTTACATGCAATCATGGAAAGTGTTTGGTCTGAGTAATAAATATACTTATTTTCATTATGCCTAAAAACATTGATTTTTTTTGAAGGATGTTGGATGTTATTTTGTGGCAAGGTTTCAAGATGGTTTTAAAGAAGTGTGACAGAAATTGATTTTTTAAAAAAGGATTACCTTTTCGTGGTTAATTTTTTGAAATAGCTAATTTTAGGCAGGTTTTGGAATCCTGTCTTTATTTTTAAAAAATATACATATCATTTAGGAAAATAAAACACAGAAAGCTAAAGATTAGGAAACAAATACCATTTTGCAGAGTCTTCAGAATGATGGTTTTTTTTGCAGAGACAGGGTCTCTCTTGCTCTGTCACCCAGGTGTGAGTGCAATGGCCTCAATATCACTTGCTGTAAACTCCAACTCCTGGGCTCCAGTGATCCTCCCATCTCAGCCTCCTGAGTAACTGGGACTACAGGTGTACACCATCATGCCCTGCTTATATTTTTTATTTTTATATGGAACAAGGGTCTTGTTATTTTTCAGGTTGGCCTGGAACTCCTGGTCTCAAGCAACACTTCTGCTTTGGCCTCCCAAAGCATTTGGATTACAGTCATGAACTACCACATCTGCCCACTTTTCCCTTGTTTACTTTTAATACCCAACCAGGGAAGGGTGTAGGAGAGTGATTCGTCCACTTTTGGCTCAACATAACAATTAATAAATGAAATTACTTAATGGGAGAACATGCTTCCAACTGGTCATGAGAGATAGTTTAGTTATCTTTGAATGCAAGTTTTATTTATTTATTTATTTATTTATTTATTTATTTATTTATTTTTAATTGTTGGGGAATCACTGAGGGTACAATGAACCACGTTATATTGCTTGCTTTTTCTGGGTGAAGTCCCTCTATTAATAGTGTCCCGCCCCCAGGAGGTGTGTCACACATTGTGGCCCCGCACCCGCCTCCCTCCTTCCCTCTCTCTAAATGCATGTTACGTTTAGAGACAAAGCTTGATAATAGAATTCTTGATGTCAATAGGCCCGGGCTATTCTTCACAAAATTGAAGAACATTAACATTTCTAAACTATAGGCCAGTTATTTTTTAAGAATACCCCTAAATTTGCATGTGTCTGATATTTCCCTGGGCATTAGATTCGGGCAATACATTTGGTACTGTCATCTTCCTTAGTGGATCACAAAACAAGGCACATGACATCAGTTTGTGTCATTATTAGTGATGCTGACACAGAACACTTGGATCTATGTCTACCAGCTTTATCCATTAAAAATGTGCACTTGTACCTTTGTAATTCAAAAATAACTTGTGATGAGATGATGTGAGGTGGCACAAGTATCCACTTTTACCCAGTAGTTTTAGTATCTATGGATGAGTCTCACCTGAGGCTATTATTATTATCATGGCTGTAAAATGGTGAATTTCTTATGCTATCATTCAGAAGACAAAAAAAGATGTTTATGTTCTGCTCTGGTATTACTTGGGAACTGATTTGATATTCTTAATTTGAATGCTAAGATTTAAGAAACTTCCTAAATTCCACTTCAGAACTTTCTAATTTCTTCTTTTACAGTGATAATATTATATCACCATTACTGTTACTAATAATTCATGTTTATTAAATGCTTATTCTGTGCCATGCACTGTGGTATGTTTTCAGATACTCTGTCTCTTTTGGCTCTCATAGTGCCTACAAAATAAGTACCATTATTTCTTCTATTAATATTTTCCAGAAGAGAAAACTGAGGGTCAGAGAAGTTAAACAACTTGCGTAGGGTCAAATAGCTAGGTTGCCCTGAATAGCTGGTTTGGCATCACCCACCATCTTTTGTACTACTAGGTATTCAAATGGAAAGAAATTGCTCTGTACTGGGGAAGTGATTAGTGCCTTTATCTTTAATTTCCAAAGCCAGCTATATCGTCACCTGTCAACTTTGTCACTAACACTTTGAGGCACCCTTCTGATGTTGTGAAATGGGGGAACAGAAACTGTGAGGTGGTACTGTATAGTGGTTTTGCAATGTGATCAGTAGGAGGCTTTCTTTTCTCCTCTAAGTCCTGAGGCTGTGATTAACTGTTCTTTTCTCTATTATTATTTAGGGAGATGAACAATGTTAAGCATGCATCAGAAAGGTTCGATTGCTTAAATGGACAAGGATTTAAGGAGAAAAAAATGGCAAAGGGAAAGAATGGGAGAGCAAAATGGAGTAAAGTGGAGAAAAAAGAAGAGGTAGAGGGATTCTTAGTGAAACATTTGAATGTATGCTCCATAGGGTGAGGGACTTCACTTCTGTATGTGTAACACATAGAACAGAATCTAACACATAATGGGGCCTTAGTAAATATTTGCTGTACAAATCATGGGATTGTGGTGCTGTTGTTGTGTGGTTATTTAGTATATGACAGCAAAAGAGCTAAATCCCTTAGATCTCCCTTAAAGAAACAATTTACCATTCAGCTGCAGGAGTGCAGTTAGCTGACAGCCTCCAGCTGATAGCACCTTCAGGATGTGCCTCAAGCTGAAGCCACACTCTTGCCAGATGGTCTCTATCAATGACTGAACATGGCGGAGGTACTGAACATAGTACCTGGCCATTTCTGCCCAAAGTGGTCTTCTTAAGAGGTAAGCTTTCCTCTGGAGCTCACTGCTAGGTGAATTAGCCATTATAGTCTGCTAATCTCTCTGCCCAATCTTGTTTCCTGCCTTTTTACTATCCAGAAACCACCTCCCTCAACCTTAACCTCTTGCACTCCTAACTCTATTTTAGTGTTTGCTTCCTGAAGGACCAAATGACCCATGGTGTGACAATTGGACTTGAAGCCTCAGTATCACCTTGGTGCGGGACAAACTGTCAAATTCTGCCTTATTGTAAGTGATGCTTCTGTCTTCCTTGGTCTTTCCCATCTTTGTGATAAGTGTGTACCCAATTCTCTAGGACAGCGCTTCTCAAAGTGTGGTCTGTGTTTGTCAGTCCAGGAGCTATTTGTTATTACCTCTCCATGGGATGAGTGTAGAGAATAATAATTTAGAAAATTTTATAGCAATTCTACATTGCTACAACAGTCGTGATCAGAAGCTTGTTTTCTTGACTAGGACACAAATTAGTTTGGATATTGTTGAACTCATGTGGTGAGTCCCCTGTTGTGTAAACTGTGTACTAGTCATACACATCAGGACTACATTACATTCCATTTCATATTTTATGGCTAGTTTGGTAATTGTGAGGCTAATAATATCCAAAATCTGGAATTAATTTCTTTGATCAAAATATAATTTAAATTTAAAGATATATATATATATATATAGATTTAAATATAATTTAAACTTTAAAGGATGCATTATTGGAATTGGCAACTGATAAAGGATTGAAGATGAAGTTTGAAAATAGAGCCTTGTTTGTTTTACTCTAGATAAAAGTTAAAAATGAATATCCTTAGCTTGCTAAAATAACTTAAAAATCTCCTCTTATAATCCCATCAATGTAGCAATGTGCTACTTGTTCCTTTACTATGGTCTTAAAACAGAGGAACAGTTTGAAATACATGCTATCCTCTGCAAGTCCCACAAGAAGTAATGTCATTAATCCAATTGTAGAAAAACAAAGCAGAAACAAAATCATGTACTACTTTCTGAGAAGGGAACCTATGAAAGGGGGCTCAAAGGGGGTGGGAGGAAAACCTAGTCTGTGGAACAAGAAAGTCTGAAGGGCCCATAAAATGGGGGCACGAGGTAACCTGGGTAACCAATGACCAATAGAAAAAGACAATAATCAATGACTAATAGAAAAGGGCAATAATGCCTGGGGGAGCTGAGAGGCCAATGAAAGACTTGCAACTAATGTGAAATGGAGAGAAAGAGAATATTTATACCTCTGCAGGGCCTTTATATCTCCTGTCTCGTCTCTGTTTCACCTTTGCTTCTTCACAAGAGGGCCCACTTCCAACTCTCTTTGGATGTGCTCTAAACTTTCTCTTTGTTCTTTTTAAACTTCTCTTTGTTACACTGAAACTTGTGGAGGTTACTTTTACTTTCCATTCATGCTACCCGTGCTGCTCCAGTTTTATTTTCTGCTTGCATTCATTTTTGCTTTCAATTACCCAGTGCCTTAGTTGAACTTTCTAGCTCAGCTGAGTAATTGAACAAGGTAACTGGATTCAGGGAACTGGGACTGAAGTTTTGACCTTCAGTTGAAATCGTAGTGGATAATCTCAAGAAAGCAGCCCCCCCCTCCCCTTAATGGCCAAAAAAAAAACACAACCCTTTCAAAACTTTAAATCTTGACATACATGATGCTTATTCAAAGTGTTTTTATAGAAATTTAATATGCTATGCAAACGCTGTCTCATGTATAACTTTTATTAAATTACAACTGTGAAATATACCTTTGCATTATGCACATTAGGTGAGATTCCCTATGAGTAAATTTTAAATGTCTTACCACAAAAGATAAGAGAGGTGATGGCTGTTAATCAATTTAAGCATTCCACTTTGTATATCAAATCATCACATTATACCCCATAAATGTATACAGTTAGATTTTAATTAAAAATTAATAAAATATAAAATATAAAAAAACTTATTAAAAATTACAACTCTGAAAGACAAAGTAATGAATGTAAAACAATGCTGTTAATAGCTGATAGCACACTTTCAATTAACAGTATGTACAGTTCTTGCAATTCTTTCTCCTATTGTTTTCATTGTACAAAAAGAAATGTAATTTTACATTTATTGCAACTAATAATTAAAACTCCAGGCTTGTGCTTTGCACATGCTTGTTTTTTTTCATTTTTCTAGTGTTTCATTTTTACTGTATTGTACAGAAGTGCCATTTAGCGATGGATTGTCAAAATAAAGAAACCATCGTTCATCACCAAAGCTCTAGGAAGCTAATTTTGAGGCTCACAGTGAAAAAAGTGAGACCATGGCCCTAGAACAAGCTTTAGCAAAAGTAAAAACTTGAACAAAGCTTTAGTAACTAACATTTTTTCCTGGTTAAATATGCCAAATTTGTATTTTGGGTGGGTGATGGACAAGTACACATCTAGCCAAACGGTCCTAGGGCGTCGCCCCAAACCTCCACAACATTTGTCAAGGTTTCGGGAGTAAAGCGAGCGGAGCAACGGACCGGCGGACCGACGGCTTGACGTCACCGGAAAGCGCCGCGCCGCGCCGCGAGAAGAGCCAGCGCGTCATTAACGTCATCGGCGCACGACAGCTTTCTGGGGGAGAGAAGTCGAAGGCCGAGAGGTATTATTCAAAGCTGTGGTTTGAGTTTTTCTCGTGATCCTGTCTAAGTCTTGGTCTCGTGTCCTGCGATTCCCTTTTCATCCTCCAGGCAGACTGGGAGGAGCGGGTCTGGCTGCACAGCCTTCCAGGAATGAATGCGATCCCTCACAGCTGAGCGTTGGGGGCAGCTTCCTTCTAGGTCCCCCATTCGGCTTGTCTCGTGGTCGCTTGCTGGCTTTGGCTTGGTTCTACTTATCTGTCATGGTCCTGTCTCTTCGCTTGCTAACTTCGCCTCTCAAATCTTGGAGGGCAGAGAAATTAAAAAAAAAGAAAAAGGACTTCACAATTTTCGGCCTTTAAACTTTGTTTCAGGGAGGAGGGCTAAAGTGGAAGGGGTCGAGGAGTAACTTGCCTACGTTACTCCCGTTTGTCATTCACATTCATGATCGCAGACTGCCTGCCGCTGCAGTATTAAATTATCTGAGTTAGTGGGCTAATTTTGACCTTCAGTTGAAATCGTAGTGGATAATCTCAAGAAAGCAGCCCCCCCCTCCCCTTAATGGCCCAGGATAGTTCAGGGTGACTTAAACTTTGAAAATAGCTTTAATGTCTTTATGTTTGTTGACTGTAGTTCTCTTTTGGCTTGATAACGATGTATTTGTCCCACTGAGATGTTTGCCATCCACTATATTAACTTGTTTGTACTATTTGATAGTAGATCGAACTGAGGCTTAATCCTGTATTTTTGATTCGAAAATGATAGGTAACTCCAACTGAAATCCAGAGAACTTCTTGTGATTGGTGGAAATGATAGAATTCATTATATTTTTGAAAGATAAAGTAATGACAAAGTATAAACCATGGTTTTCCTAAAGAAACCACTTCTCAGGGTCAAAAGATGTTATGTCTGCATTCGTATAGCTACGTTGGGTGTACTACAGCTCAGAGGTGATTATTTTTTCTTAACTGTTTACCTTTTCAACTGGCTCTTCGTATGTGCCATCTCAGCTACTGGTTATAAACAGTTGACCTTTCAAGTACGACTCTAGTCCACATTAGATTAGCCTATTTGATTATTTTCACTTTAGTAAAGTAATAACTAATATTACTAGCTAATATGTTGACTGCTGATGTACATTGGTACTAGCTTTACCTATATTTTTCATTTAATCTGTATGACAACTCTATATTGTTATCATTGTTTTAGAAATGAGATAATTATATCTATAATAGGCAAGTTCATGTGTTTTGGAAGGTAATTTTGCTTCTCACACAGTTTTGAAAATGCTTGAGTTTAAACATTGAAGTAAATTGATTCTCAACTGATGTAATTATTCATCTGAATCTTGAGCAATTTTTTTAATTTTGTTTACTTTTTTATTAGAGTTTGGGATAGATTTGTTTTTAGAGGTTAATATCTTTATTATAAAAAGTACAAGTCTATATTAGGAATTTTACTGTAAGACTGAAGGAGAATTATAGGTGACACTAACATGGACTCACTGTTCACCCAAGACAACAATATTTATTTCATATTGTGTACATTTCATTATCGTTTCCTAAGATAATGAGGTACAAAAAAGTTGGTACAGTTATTTATTATAATAATAGAATTCTGGTGCAACAACAACAACAAAAAATGGCTTTTTAGTTCCAGATGCCAATTATATGTTGGATTTGTTCTTTGGCTTAGTTCATAACTATGTATAACTATTTGGTATAGAGATATGCACGTTATCATATAGTATACCTATTTTGTCATCCATGTTATGACTTTCCAATGTTCATATGTCCAAACTGTAATCTGATACTAAGATTTTCCAAAATTTGGTCTAATTTTACTTTGAGTGGGTTTTTCCAGTTAACAAATAGTTATTAAGCACCTAATAAGTGGCAAGACATGTTAGTGATGTGGAGATCCAAGTGTGCTGCAACATGAATCCTGCCTTGAAGAAATTGCCCAGGGAGCAAATAACCAGTGGAAAGTTCTGAGCACAGGAGTGACGTGATCTGACTTAGGTTTGACTAGAATCACTCTGGCTGCTGTCTTAAGAATAGTTTGTTGGAGGGTGGGGTAGGTGAAAACTAGGAGACGAATTAGGGAGGTGTTGCAATAGTTTAGATGAGATGATTGCATTTTAAATGGATGAAAAGAAGTGAAGGTGGTGAGTAGCAGTTCAATTTTGGATGTATTTTGTAGGTAAAGCCAATGGGAATTTCCTTATGGATTGAATGTGAGCTGTGAGAATAAGGTAATTTTCAAAGTTTGGGGCTTGAGCAATTAGAAGAGAAGAATTGCTATTGAATGAGATGTGGAAAACTGCGGGAGGGCCAGGTTCGTGGGGGAAGATTAGGAGTTCAGTTACTTACATGTTGAGAAATCTGTTAGCCATCCAAGTGGAGATGTTGAGTAGGCAGTTTAGTTCAGAGGAGTGGTCATTGCTGGAAACAAGCATTTTAGAGTTGCCAGTGAACAGATGGAATTTAAAGTTGCAAGACTGGAGACAGTCATTAAAGGAGTGAATGCAGACAGAAAACAAGTGGCACAAAGGTTGAGTCCTTAGGCATTTTAGTATTTACAGTTTAGGAAATGAAGAAGAACCACCAGAGGAGACAGACTAAGCAGCTAGTGAGGAACAGGACAATTTTGAGTCTAGTGTGGAATTCAGGGTGGAGGTATGTATTCAATTTTGTCAAAAGTAGCTGATAGATCAGGTAAAAGAATTGACATCTTTGGATTTTTCAAGATCCACGAGTATTATTGGTGGATGTGTGCTAACTTTTAAGTCTGGAGAAGCAGTCACACACCAGCGTGGTATATTGGGAACCTTGGGAACAAGGAGGAGAAAGAGACTACCTTTGCTTGCAAGACATGGAAACCTTATAGAGGAGGGGGCATTAGATGTGAGTTTTAAAGGATTGCTAAAGTTCACTATGCCCAGAAAATGGGGGCAGATATGAAGAGGGTGTTTTCTAAGCAGAGACAAAGGACCTCACTTCTCTTTCCAGCCACACATGCCAGTTAGGTGTTTTAAAGATGCTCTTGCAAGTCCTCTTTCCTCTGTAGCCACTAGTCAGTTCCCCACTTCGGGTAATTTTAGATCCAGGTCTACTGAAATTGCTAAGGAAATTGTGGAGATCCCAGTCATGTGGAATAGTGACAAGAATAGAAATTGAAGGTGATGTTGGAGTAGAGGGGCAAAAGTGGGAATCAAGCCGGGACGAGTGAGAGGACCAGACTTTGAAGGACCTTATGTGTCATGTAAGAGAGGATTTTGTCCTGAAAGGATGAGGAACCACTGAAAGAATTTGGGGGAGATGCTTTCC
This sequence comes from Loris lydekkerianus, assembly GCA_963574355.1. Taxonomy (NCBI): domain Eukaryota; kingdom Metazoa; phylum Chordata; class Mammalia; order Primates; family Lorisidae; genus Loris; species Loris lydekkerianus. The sequence continues at coordinate 20,879 of CAUYPK010110016.1, read as the reverse complement.
TTCGTTAGCTCGGGATTCCATACTATCAAGTTTTATGAGTTATTAGCAATATTATGTTAAGTCTTTATTCTGCCATCCATAAAGTGAAGTTACTATCAATACCCAGTCATAGCATCGTGAGAAGTTCCCCCACTACCATTTTTGTGTGCTTAACTCAGCTCTGTTATCAAGAGTGCTTTCTTTAGGAAGAATTGTGTTCCCTCACATTAAGGGATGTCCTTGTGTTTACAGTCTCTTAGCACCATACATTTCTCCATATCATTATTGCAATTTTGTATTTCTGTGGTTATTTGATTGTCTGTCATCCACACTAGACTGCGAGTGCAATGCAGACAAGTTTTTGCTCACTGCATGTCATATATGTAGATACCTGTTGAATAAATGAGTCCATAGTGTCTGGCATATGGTAAATGCTCAGAAAATGTTATGCATTACGTGGCACTACAGTATGTGCTGGAGAGTTACTCAAGGATAAATAAGGAAATTATCTAGCAACTGAGAGAGGACCCAGTTGAGGTTGGATAGCATTAATTTATGTCTTTTGTGAATTTCTTTAGGAACGTTCAGTAGGCTTGGAGTTAGAATGGTTACCTAGAACTGGGAATTGGCTAATGGACACAAAGGAAAGATAGGAACTTGCAAAAGCATATTTAAAAAAGCTGACTGAGAGGTATGGCCATGTAGGAAGCAAGGCCAGAAGAGGATTTTCTACCGTGAGAATAGAGGGAAAATGATCTCATGGTGGCTAGAAAATTTAGGCATAGGGAATATATTTATTTGGTTCTTTATATACGGGGTGCCCTCAAAGTCACCCCTAAAGTCACCATACATAAGGGAAAATGGGAAATTATACTAAATGTATAATAGAAGTACTAAGTGTACTTTTACAAAATACTCATTACAAAAGTTACAAAGAGGTGGCCAACACATAGAGAATATTTTGTAAAATTTTGTAGTGAACATTTTGTAAATAAAGGTACATTTAGCTACAATTTCCCATTTTCCCTATGTATGGTGACTTTAGGGGTAACCTTTGGGACACCCTATGTAAAGGACTAAAGAATATAGGTTTGATTTAGCTGCTAAGTTGGGGAAAATGACATTCTATCTGGCATATTTGGGAATAAAGCAAATTTCAAAATTTGAGATAATTGGAATTTTTTATATTTTTAATATTTTTATATTATTATTTATAAACTTAAATATTATTGTAATATATTACATTATTGTTTTAAAATTATAATTTAGAGAGAGTAGTAGAATGTGCTGTCTTTCATGTGTTTTGTTTCCCAGGAGTAAGTGTAGTTAACAGCTTCTTTTGGATCCTTTAAGAAAATTTATATGTGTATTACCCTACAAATATGCCTTCACACTCTTATCTTTTTTTCTTAAAAACAAATGTATTTTCTTAAAAACAGGATTATTGTACATGCTGTTGTTCAACTTTTGTTCTTTTCATATACGTTAGGAGTCTTGCTAAAGCTTTGCTTTATACTTTTTCACCACTGCAGAGTATTTTATTGGATGGGCACACCATCATTTATTTAACTAGCCCCTATTGATGGTTGTATAGGTTGTTCTGCTTTATATTTTCACTGTTTTGAAGAGTGTTGCAGTGGAAGTTCTTGAACATTTATCTTGCACGAAAATATACACTTATTGGAGTAAAATTACTAGGTCAAAGAATATATACATGTACAATTTTGAAGCATAGTGCCAAATTACCCCACAAAAAAATGGCTCAATTAATTTACATTCTGACTAATAGTGAATGAGAGGCTATTTCTGCTCACCTTTGCCGTATTAGGTACAATTAATCTTTTTAATTTTGGCCTATTTGACAGATGAAAAATGACATCTTGTTTTAGAGTTTTATGTTTCCTTAATTATGAAAAAGGTTGAGTAGCTTTCTTTATGCTTATGGGTCATCTGGATTCCTTTATTTCTGAACTGTTTTCTTTGTCCATTTTTCTTTTGGGTTGTAGGTACCGTTTTTCCTTTTGGTTATTGTTAAATTGATTGGTAGAGGCGCTTTTTATCTGTCTTTGGGTTGCAAATCTTTTCCTAGTTTTTCATTTGCCTTTAGACTTGGTCTGTTTGTTTATTTTCACATGCATACATTTTTAAGGGCCAGGTAAAGATATCAGAAATTAGGAATTTTTTTAAAAAAGGAAATTTGTGAAATTCTTGAAAAAATTTAAATACTCTAATGTCAGCCTTTGTTGGAAATGTTAGTTGTAACAAATTTCATTTCAGGCCACAGGCTCCATCTTGTTATTTTAAGTTTTGTTTAGCAACTATCGCAGATGTAATAAGCATCTAGTAACCTTCCTTTCCCTCACACCTCCAATTATCCTTGGAATTGAAATGAGATATAATAGAGCTTCTTAATATCTCACATTACACCTTCTCTTTCAGTATCCTCCAATATATAAACTGAGTTGTATTCTAAAAGTTAATTTATGAGTTTTCTAATTTCACTGTAGAAATAATATATGCAGGTTCTTATCTTTACTTTCAAAGTTTAATTAGTCCATGAAGGCTACTTTCTTTTTTTTTAAAGCAAATTTAAGATGTTATGTAATTTTGTCCCTCTGTACTCAGTATATATACATCCTTAAATGATAAGAACAATTTTTTTATATAACTAATGCCATTTTCATAGAATTATCAATAATTTGTTCTTTTTACTTAATACATGGTCTATGTTCAGATTTCTTTCTCTCAAAAATATTATATTACATTTGATTTATTTGAATAAAAATCCAAACAAGATCTGTATGTTTCATTTGGTTGTATACCCCCTAAATCTCAATATTCTACCTCCCCCTCCCTTTACTTTATTTTTTCTTTATGCCATTGACTTGTTAGGGAAACCTGGTCAATTCATTTGTCCTATGGAGTACTGTATTTCTTATTCTAGGTTTGTCTGTTTGCTTTCTTGTGGCATTAACTTGTATTTTTATCCTCCATATTTTCTGTAAAATAGAAGTTAGTCCTAAAGGCTTAATTAGGTTCAGATTCTACTTTTTTGGGAGTTGGAAATGCTTTGCAGATGGTTCTGTGTATGTTATGTTGCTTCACATCAGACAGTTTGTAATACTTGTCTTGCTTTTGGTGATGTAAATATTGATAAGTGGCTTTTGGTGATGTAAATATTGATAAGTGGCTTCACTTATCAATAGTGATAGTCTCATTTCTCCATTGTAAACTTCCTCATTATCTTTTAATCTGTCGTGATTATTGCCTGAATTGGTAATTTCATCAGGGGTTGTAAAACAGTGATTTAAAAAAATACCATTTCTTCCATATTTGTTAGATGGAATTTGAAATCTCGTTTTCTTGGGAAGCTATAATTTGGAGGCTTAACAGAGTATGATGGTCTTTTTAATGTGTCAACTGGATCTTCAGTTAGATGTGTATCTAGGTGTTGCTGGAAGTTATTTTGTAGATGTCATTATACTCCATAACCAATTGTCTTTAAGAAAGAAGATTATACCAGATTATCTGGGTGGGCCTAATTCAATCAAATAGAAAGGCCTATGGGGTGTCCAGTGTTTGGCCTGTGGACTGCATGTGGATTATTTGAAGTCTGTTTTGCTTTGTCTTTTATTTGGAAATTTTAGCATGGACAACCTTGGGCAAGTTCTTTACCCTCACCATAGCTCAGTTTCTTCTGTAAGGATTACCTGAGCTAGTGGGTCTGGAGTGCTTACAATAGTGCCTTTGGCACACAGTACTATTCAATTGTTTGCTCTTGTTGCTGATTCCATAGTCACTGCTGGATCTTCGGGACAGAGGAAAGTTTCTGCACTTCTCCTGTGGAAGGTACAAATATTCAGGAACTGCATATTTAAAATGGAGTAGAAATAATTTGAATTGGGAGGAATTTCAGATGGGAGAAGAATTTTTATTTTTCAATCCTCCTTGCCTTTATTTTCTAGTCAGGAAAAAGGCAAATGGTTCCATTCAGATTTAATGAGGGCAATTATTTTTACTTACTGCCTTGCTTTCAGTGTTCAACCTAACCAGTTTCAGCAATAAATAACTGCTTGTTCATTGGGGCTTAGGGACAGGGAATAATTGCAGGAAAATTCTCTACCATGTTCTTCTGGAGAGGGGAAATATTTTCAAATAGGAAAATTGGTTGAAAAAAATTTACTTTTAAATAAAGACCTTTTTGTTAAAAGCCAAAATTCTTTACAAAATATACCTTTATTTAAATTTGATTGCTTATTTTTTTATTACACATTTAATATGTGCTCTTTGAAACAAAATTTAAACAATGAAGAATGGAGAATTTAAAAAATGAGTCTGCTTTGAACCTATTCCTTAATCCCTGCCTCTTCTCAGAGAAAATGTCTTTTTTTCTGTGTGTTCTTCCAGATCTTTTTCTACATATATATGCATGTACAGGTTTTTTTTTAAAAAACAAATATTATACTTTATGCACATTATATGCTGTATATAATTTTCTATGACTTTTTTTACTTCTCTTCATGTGTCACTATCTGGATTTACTTCTTTGTTTTTAATAGACATATAATATCCTAAAAAATAGATGTATTATAATTCATTTAACTTTTCCTGTATGTGAATATTTAGATTATTTCCAGTATTTGACTGTCAGGCAGTACTTGTAACAAAATACAAAAATTTCTGCATTCATGTAGTTGCTTCTTTTGTAGGTAGATAAACAGTAAATGAATAAGAAAAGTAAATTTATGTCAGTCATTATTGAGAAATGTAAGATGGTGAAGGAGATGGGTGGTGAGGGGGAGGGGTGTGCATTTTAAAATGAGGGGGAGTCAGGAGAGGTACACTGATGTGGCATTTGAGCAGAGATCTAGTGCATTTAACGTAGTGACCACTGAAGCTGTTGGTAGGGGAGGAGGAAAGGAAGAGAACATTCTAGGAAGAAGAAAGGTACAAAGGCAGTCAGCCTTGATGGCTGACATCTATAATCGTAGCACTTTGGGAGGCTGAGTTAGAAGATTGCTGGAGGTCAGGAGTTTGAGACCAGCCTGGGTGCCCAGGGTTCTCACACTGTGTGTGTGTGTGTGTGTGTGTGTGTGTGTGTGTGTGTGTGTGTGAGAGAGAGAGAGAGAGAGAGAGAAAGTATGGAGGTCCTGAGGTAGGCATAGGCCTAACATAATGGGGGGAAAGCACTGAGACTATTATGGCTGGAATGAAATGAGCAAGGGGAGAATTAGAAGAGATGAAGTCATAGGAGGGGAAGGGAATTAGGGCCAAAATTTGTTGGGCTTTTTTAGGCCACTGTAAGGACTTTGTCTTTTACTGTAAGTGCTGGGGCAAGCCTTTGAAAGTTTTTGCATCTGTAATCTGATTTGCATTTTGAATAGTCTCTCTGCTTCCTTGTTAATAGACTCTGGCTAGACGCAAGGAGGCTATTGCAACAATCCAGACAAGACATGGTGGTGGTTTGGACCAAATTATTATAATAGCAGTAGGATGTGGTAAGATTATGGATATGTATTGAAGATGAAGTGAGAGAAGAGTGGAGAATCACTCGGGAATTTGGGGTCTGAACAATTGGAAAGTTGGAGTTGCCGTGAAATAAGACGAAGATATGGCAGTAGGCAAGATTAGGAATTCGGCTTTGTGCCCGTTACATTTGAGAATTTATTAGACATTCAACCAGAGCTATTGAGTAAGCAGTTGAAAATATAAATTTGGAGCTTATTGGAGAGGTCAGGGCGGAGAAACAAACCTGGGAGTCATCAGTTTATTAATGCATTTTAAAACCCTGAGCTTACCTAGGAGTAAATTAGAGAAGAAAGTCAAGGACAGTATTTCGGCACTTCAAGGCTGAGGATGTGAGAAGGATGCTCATCAAACAGTCCCAGAAAGCAGCCAGTGAGGTAGAAGAGAAACCAATAAAATGTGTTATCTTGGAAACCAAGAGAAGGGAGTCAAGATGTTACATGATGAGAATTGAGAATTGACCATTAAATTTAACAATGTGGCAGAACGAGGGACCTTGACAAGAGCAATATTGAGTGAAAAGTAGGAGATTCCAGAAAGAGTGGAAAGAGGAGAATTAGAAACTGTTAGTTTAAACACCTCTTTTGAGGAGTTTGTTTTAAAAGGGAGAGAGAAAAGGGGGCCTTTGCTGGAGAGGATACAAAGTCAGGATATTTCTCTGTTTCTTGGAAAAACAAAAGTTTTAAGCTTATGGGTAATGATCTAGTAGAGGAACAATTTGATGTAGTAGAAAGTGGGGGAAATTCAGAAAAGTGTTAAGAGTCCATTTTAATAAATTTATGTGGATACGTACAAGGATTTCTGTAGGCTAGATTCTTAAAAGGATTTCCCTAGTCAAAGGGAATGTGCATTTTAAAAACTTGCACCAATTTATATTCCACTTTTACTGAATATCCTTGCTAACATTATAAATCTTAATCTTGAAAATTATTGCCAATCCAATAGGTGATGATATCTTCATTATTTTAGTTTGTTTTTATTGCTTTCTAGGAACTCTTTATATAATCTAATTCTTTTATATATTTTGCCAAGTACTTTCTCCTAGCTATCTCTTGCCTTTTAACTTTGCTTATTATATCCTTTTATTATATAGACTTTCAGTTTTTATGTAGTTAAGTTTGTAAGCCATTTCCTATTATAGCATTTGGATTTCATTTGGATGATATAAATATTTTATATAAAATCCAATACATTTGTACACTTGTATTTTTAATTCATCTGGAGTTTATTTTTGTTTGTTATGAAATAGGTATCTAAGTTTTCCATCTTTCTCTATATTTTTAAACAGTTAACTACCACAGGAATTAGTTGTTTCTTGAAGGTTTGGAGAAAGTTACCTATAAAATTTTCTAGGCTTGGAGCCTTTTGGCACAGTAGGTCTTTGACCATTTTGTAATTTTTTTCTTACGATGGTTAATGATCTATATGTTTTATGTGCTTCTTTTTACTTTGGTAATTGGTAACTTCCCAGAGTATCACTGTTTTCATCCATATTTTCAAATTTACTCATTTAAAATTCTCATAAAAGAGGAAATATTAAGTCTTTATATTTGCAGTATATTCTTATACCTTTATCTGGGCAGCAAATGGTGGAGCTGTCCTTTCACAGACCTGGAGATTGGTTTAGCTATTTTCAGCCCTTGTCACCTTTTATCTTGGGGTCATTCCTAGATTCTCATTTCCTTTTGATTGTAAGATGCCTTGGCTCTGTTTTCTATCATTCTGATCCTGTTTGCTCTTTAGCTTACAGAATTTCTACTATCAAAGTCTGTTGGTGGACATGCCCTTCTTGGTTTCCAGCATTTTTATTTTCTGTCATGTTGGAGGGATATGGGGAGGGCTGATGGGCAAATGCTTTCAGTTGACGTTTTGAAATAGAAACATCATAGTTCTTTCCTATGTAGTTTTCTTTTATCATAGTCTTTGTTTAATTGTTGATTGAACAGTGGTTGGAGAGTAATTTCACAGCTCAGGTAGTGATAGTAAGACAGACTTCACCTTTTTTTTTTTTTTTAATGAAACCATCTCTGGTGGAATATATTGATTGAGAAGAAATGTTAATATAGTATGACTAAATATTCAAATAGTACTTACAAATTTAAAAGATATAGCTATAACATTTAGAAGATAAGAGACTTTACAGGTCATTATACCAGCTGCCTTATTTTATGGATGGGGAATTTGAGGCCCAGAGAGACTCAGTGATTTAACTAAGCTGCCAGAGTCAGTGATCAAGCAAGACAGAAAACCCAGGTCTCTACTTCCATTCTGCTGTGCTGTTTGCTATTACGCACATTCTTACTATTCTCCTTAGCTAATGAAAAAAATATATTTTTTTTTAACCTAAAGGTTTAGAGCTGCCTCTGAAATTTGGTCTTTAGTACTTTTATTTAGTATATTGATAAAGATTTTGCTTTTTCTCACATACTTACTAATTATGATATAAATGTGAATTTTAAAAGTATGGGCTGCCAAAATATGCTATAGCCTAAATTAAAATCATACTGTTTTCCTCAAGTTTCCTCTTTATAGGCTTTATTTGATTTATGGACTCTTTGGATTTCTTATTAATATTTTAAATAAGCTTAAGGAATATAAATATAGATACATGTAGGCTTAAAAAGTGATTTTAGTGAATAATCAGGATATTACAGACCTAAGATTTCTAATATTTTAGTTTTAATATAGCATGCTGCTAGATCTACACCTAAATTTAGAAGAACTAAAATATGTAAACTTTAAAAAAAAAAGTGCTTTGCTTATCATTTCTTCAGCAATTATCAGGGAATGTATTTATCAAACAGGTTTTCAAATGTAAGATTTTTGATTCCTGATTTCTTGTGTTTGATAATCATGTCTTTAGTGCTTTGAAAGTGTCAACAGTTTGTTATGTGTGACGTTAGTGGACTTGGGTAGGTTTTCCCCTCATCCTGCAAGAAATTTAAGAGAAGTTAGAATGTAGTTGCTATAGAATTGTATTTTAAAGTTTGATATCTTCAGGTTTTAACTGTTTTAGTCCTTTTGAAATATATGACCTATTGACTTTTTTTTTTTTTGTAAACTAAAGAACAAGTTCTATCTCCAATATGAATTTTAAGAATTTAATTTTTTTTCTAGTTGGTCCTAATGGCAGGTGAAGAAATTAATGAAGACTATCCAGTAGAAATTCATGAATATTTATCAACATTTGAGAATTCCATTGGTGCTGTGGATGAGATGCTGAAGACTATGATGTCTGTTTCTAGAAATGAGTTGTTACAGAAGGTATTTTTATTTCTCTTTTATTTTATTTTTTAACTTCATTTTTATTAAATCATAACTGTATACATTTGTGGGGTACAATGTCATGATTCGCTATACAATGTGGAATGCTTTAATAAACTAATTAACATAACTATCACCTCATTTACTTTTTTTCGTGGTATGACATTTATAATATACTCTTAGTTGTTTTGAAGTGTACCCTCGGGTTGTGTACCTTAGGTGAGATCCCACCAAATACCCTCCTTTCTCTTGCCTTCCCCCAGCTCCTCCCCTCCCCTATCCCTTTTCTCCTCTCTTTCATTCTGGATTATCTTTGTATTTTATAATTCGTATGAATGTGTAAGTGTTTATATATTGGTTTCACACTAGTATTGTGTACATTGGTTACTTTTTTTTCCATTCTTGATATACTTTGCTAAGAAGAATATGTTCCAGCTCCATGAAAGTAAACGTAAAAGATGTGAAGTCTCCCTCTTTTTATGGCTGCATAGTCTTCCCTGGTATACATATACCACAATTTGTTTATCCAGTCATGGGTTGATGGGCATTTAGGCTGCTTCCATGGACTTGGCTGTTGTGGACTGGGCTGCAGTAAACATTCTGGTATAAATATCTTTGTTGTAAAATGATTTTTGTTCATCTGGGTAGATAACCTAATAATGATATTGTAGGATCAAATGGTAGGTCAACTTTTAGTTCCTTGAGAATGCTCCATACTTTTTCCCAAAAAGGCTGTATTAGTTTGCAGTCCCCTCAGGAGTGTAGAAGTGTTCCTTTCTCTCCACATTCACGCCAAAATCTGCCATTTGGGGATGCATTTTTTCATGTGTTTGTAGGTGATGCGCCTGTCTTCTTCTGAGAAGTTTCTGTTCAAGTCTCTTGCCCACAAAGAAATGGGATTGTTTGTTCTTTCCTTATTGATTATTTTGAGTTCACTGTGGATTCTAGTTATCAGACCTTTGTTGGAAACATAACCTGCAAAAATCTTCTCCCATTCTGAAGGCTATCTGTTTGCTTTACTTACAGTGCACTTAGCTGTGCAGAAGCTTTTTAGTTTGATCACATCCCAGCAATATATTTTTGGTGTTGCTTCAGTTGCCAAGTGGCTCTTCCCGGGCCAATTTATCTTCAAGCATTTTCCCTGCTTTCTCTTCTAGTATTTTTATAATTTCATGTCTTACATTTAAATCTTTTCCAGTGAGAATCAATTTTTATTAGTGGTGAAAGGTTTCAGTCCAATCAGAGGGTCCAGTTTCAGTCTTCTCCAGTTCATTAGCCAGTTCTCCCAGCATTATTTGTTAAATAGGAAATCTTCTCCAATGTATATTTTTGTTAGACTTATCAAAGATCAAATGACAATATGTGGCTGGGTTCATCTCTAGGTTCTCTGTTCTGTTCCATGTATCTACGCTCCCTATTTTTGTGCCAGTACCATGCTGTTTTGATCACTATAGATATCTAGTATGATCTGAAATCTGGCAATGTTATGCCTCCTGATTTGTTTTTATTTCTAAGTGATGTATTGGCTATTGGAAGTTTGTTCTAATTTCATATAAAATGAAGTGCTATTTTTTCAAGTTCTTTAAAGTATGACGTTGGTGCTTTGATAGAGATTGCATTAAATATGTAGATTTCTTTGGGTAGTACAGACATTTTAACAATGTTCATTCTTCCAGCCACAAGTATAGTATGTTTTCCCATTTGTTAATATCTATCTCTTTTCTCAGAGTTTCATAGCTCTCTTTATAGAGCTCTTTCACCTTCTTTGTTAGATAAATTCCCAGGTATTTCATCTTCTTTGGCACTACTGTAAAAGGGATAGAGTCCTTGACTATGTTTTCAATTTGACTATAGTTGGCATATATAAAAACTACTGATTTGTAAATATTGATTTTGTATCCTGAGACACTGCTGTATTCCTTATCACTGCTAAGAGTTTTATAGTTGAGTCCCTGAGGTTTTCCAGTTATAAAATCATGTCATCTGCAAAGAGTGAGAATTTGACCTCCTCTGACTCTATTTGAATACCCCTGATGCCCTTCTCTTGCCCGATTGCAATGGCTAGGACTTCCATTACTATGTTGAAAAGCAGTGGTGACAATGGGCATCCTTGTCTAGTTCCAGATCTGAGTAGAAATGTTTTCAGTTTTATTCCATTCAATATGATATTGGCTGTGGGTTTGCTGTAGATGGCCTCTTTCAGTTTAAGAAATGTCCCATCTAAGCCTATTTTCTTAAGTCTTCGAACCATGAAATGATGCTGGATATTATCAAAAGCTTTTTCTTCATTGATAGAATCATATGGTCTTTGTTTTCTATTTTATTTATGTGTTGTATTATATTTATAGATTTATGTATGTTGAACCAACCTTGTAACCCTGGGATAAAACCAACTTGATCATGGTGTATAATTTTTTTGATGTATCATTGAATTCTGTTTGCTAGGATCTTACTAAATATTTTTGGATTGATATATTCATTAATGATATTGGTCTATAGTTTTCTTTCTTTGCTGGGTCCCTTCCTGGTTTGGGGATTAAGGTGATATTTGCTTCATAGAATGTGTTAGAGAGGATTCCTTCTTTTTCTATGTTTTGGAAAAGGTTATGTAATATAGGTATTAGTTCTTCTTTGAAGGTTTGGTAGAATTCCGATGTTAAGCCATCTGGTCCCAGACTTTTCTTTTTTGGGGGAGATTTTGTATAGTTGATGCTATTTCAGTGTTTGATATAGGTCTATTCAAAATTTCTAATTCTTTCTGTTTGATCAAGGAAGGTGTGCTTCCAAGTATTGGTCCATTTCCTCCAGATTATCATATTTCTGAGATTAAAGTTTTTTGTAGTAATCATTGAAGAGTTTTTGAATTTCTATAGTATCTATTGTTATTTCTCCTTTATCATTTCAGATTGATGTTATAAAAGATTTTACTTTGCTGTTTCTGGTTAGGTTAACCAAAGATTTATCAATTTTATTAATCTTTTCAAAGAACCAACTTTTTGCATTGATCTCCTCAATGATTCTTTTGTTTTCAATTTCATTTAGTTCTGTTCTAATTTTGGTTATTTCTTTTCTTCTGCTGGGTGTGGGGTTGGATTGTTCTTCCTTTTCCATTTGCTTGAGATGTCCCATTAGGTTGTTGACCTCTTCTCTTTCTGTTTTCTTAATGAAGGCTTCTAATGCTATAAATTTCCTTCTTAGGACTGCCTTTGCAGTATCCCACAGGTATGACAATTTATGTCTTCATTATCGTTATATTACAGAAATTTGATGATTTTTTTCTTTCTCTCACCTTTGACCCAGTTATTCAGCTTCCATGACTTTGAGTATGAAGATTTCTGTTGCTGTTGAGTTCAACTTTTATTTCATGATGGTCCGAGAAGATATATTCTTTTAAATTTGTTGAGACTGGACTTGTGTCCTGAGATACGATCAATTTTGGAAGATGATCAGTGGGCTGATGAGAAGAATGTGTATTCAGTTTTATTAGAATGAAATGTTCTGTAGATATCTGTTAAGTCCATTTGTTTCAGGCTCAAGTTTAAGTCTATTATTTCTTTGTTCAGTTTCTTCTTGGAGGATCTATCCAGAACGGACAGAGGGTTATTAAAATCTCCAACTATTATAGGGAGGAAGATAATAAGTTGTTCATATTCATTGGGGTTTGCTTTATAAATTGAGGAGTATTTAGGTAGGGCACATAACTGTTAATTATTGAAATCTTTTCATGTTGAGTGTTTCTCATGACAAATATGTAGTGTCTATCCTTGTCTTTCCTTATCTTTGTTGGTTTAAATCCTATTGTATCTGCAAATAAAATTGCAATCCCTGTTTTTTTCTGATTTCCATTTGCCTGTCTTAAAGATATCCATCTCTTCACCCTGCATCTTTTTTTATCTTTTGAAGATGAGTTTCTTGTAGATTTTGTATTCAGTCAGCCAACATGTGACTCTTTAGAGGAGAATTTAACCCATTCACATTAATTGAGAGAATTGATAGGTATGGTAGTGCTTGGGGTGTCATGTTTTTCAAAGGTCTAGTGCATATTTTTAATCCTTTCACCATTGTGGAGGTTAGGTTTTGTTTGATAAATTCTGGGTGAGTTTACTTTGATCTTAGACCATTGTGCTGGTCATTATGGAAATTGAGTTTGAGTATTTTCTGGAGAGCTGGCTTAGTTATGGCAGATTTCCTCAACATGTGTGTGTTGGTAAAGTATTTGATTTCGCCATCACAAATGAAACTCAGGTTAGTTGGATACAGGATCCTGGGCTGAAAGTTGTTTTGTTTTAGGAAATTGAAGGTCGATTACCATCCTTTTCTGCCTTGAAAAATGTCAGCTGAAAGATCTGCAGTCATTCTAATATTTCTCCCTTTGTAGGTAATGCTTTTCTTATGTCTGGCTGCTTGCAGAATTTTCTCCTTCATATTAACTTTGGCAAAGTTAATCACAATGTGTCTAGGAGATGCTTTATTTGGATTGAGTCTTGCTGGGGTTCTGAAATTGTCTACTATCTGAAATTCTGTATCTCTTGCAATGCTTGGGAAATTCTCCATAATATCTTGGAGTGGAGCATTTGTGCCTTCAGGACCATCCTCTTCTCCTTCAGGAATTCTTATAAGTCAAATGTTTGATCTTTTAGAATGATCTCACAATTCTCTGAGGGAATGATCTGTTTTTGCTTTCCATTTCTCTGCCTCTTTGAGCACTTAGGATTGTTTAAAAGCCTTGTCTTTTAATTTTAGAGATCCTTTCTTCTGTCTGCTCAACTCTGTTACGGAGGGATTCTACTGTATTTTGAAGCTCCTCGAATAATTTTTTCATTTTCTTGAGCTCTGCTCTTTTCTCATTATGTCCATATTTTTGGTGAGTTTTGTCTTTGAATTTATTAATTTCTTTTTCTTCCTTTCTTTTTCTTTCTTTTTTTTTTTTTTTTTTGTAGAGACAGAGTGTCACTTTATCACCCTTGGTAGAGTGCCATGGCATCACAGCTCATAGCAACCTCCAACTCCTGGGTTTAGGTGATTCTCTTGCTTCAGCCTCCTGAGTAGCTGGGACTACAGGTGCCTGCCACAATGCCTGGCTGTTTTTTTGTTGCGGTTTGGCCAGGGCTGGGTTTGAACCCACCACCCTTGGTATATGGGGCTGGCGCCCTATTCACTGAGCTATAGATGCTGCCCTGAATTCATTAATTTCTTGAGACAACTTTTGAACAACTCCTTGGATTTCTATTTCCATCTTTTCCTTCATTCTATTCATTTTATTTGCCATCCATATTCTGAATTCTGTTTCTGACAATCCAGCCATTTGTCTGTGAATGGCATCTTCTGTTTAATCTTCTTTGTCATTCCTTGAAGGAGTTGATCTACTCTGATTATTCCTGTTGCCAGAGTTCTTCCACTGGTTCTGCTCCATGATTATTTTCTGCAGTTTGGTTGGTAGAACTGGTAGGGTGAGATTGGATTGAGGGCCCCAGGAAATGGAGTTAACTAGCCCTTTACAATGAGCTGGGGCTGGTGATTGTGACTTTCCCCTTACAGCTTTACAAAGGTCCATTTTGGAGCTGCAGCCGGAGACTCTGAGCTGTAGAGTCTGCAGCTTGGTGTGATAGCGCTAACTGGCTCTGTCTTGCAGTCAGCCAGTCTCTGTCTAGCAGTCAGCCAGTCTCTGTCTAATCCTAGTGAGTTGTCGTATTGGGCTGAAGTCTAAGCTGGGGAGAGATACAAGCAACTGCTTCACTCTGCCCCACACCAGCAACAGCTAGAAGAGGAGAATCAGTCCTTCCCACTACAAAACTAGTGCTACTCAACCTTGGAGGGTCCCCAGGTGGACAGCTCAGGTCAAGAGCTCTAGTTTGATTGTGCCAGGTTATACAATCACTGCTCAACAGGAAGAGTTCAAAGGGTCTCTAGCGACCTGATAGTAGGGATCAGGCAGTTCCATCTCAAAAACCCAAGGGACAGGAGTCTGGTTCCCTCTGGTGAACCATGGAGTTAGGAAGGTGCACCCTGCAGGAGTCTGTCCAGAGGTGTCAGCACCTCCACCCCCTGCCATGCCCTGCTGCTGGCAACCCCGCAGGCCTGGAGCCTGGTTCCTTTCATTGACCAGCAAAGTCAGGGAGGTACACCTGCCAGAGTCAGAGGGGAACCAGCATCCCCTCTGTCACATACTGCCCTGGCAATCCCAAGGAGCTGAAGCCTGGTTCCCTTGGTGGGCAGCCGGATCAGGGGACTGTGCCTCCAGATTTAGACCAGAGTCATTAATGCCTCTGCCCGTCCCATATGACACGTTTCTCTCTCCTCTCTCCTGCATAGTTAACGCTTCACCCCCACAGCACACTGCTGCCAGCAACTCAGAGGGGCTGAAGTCCAGTCCCCTCCACTGAGGAATGGGCTCAGGGGAGTGCACCGCCAAAGTCTGGCCTGGGGCTTGAGCACCTCTGTGGTGTGCGTGTGTCCTTCTCTCTTGAGAGAGAGTTTCCCGTTTCCCCTCTGCTGTCCAGTGGCCCACATAATACCTAGGCTTCTCACAGAATTGCCAAACACTCTGGGCTCTGCAGGGGGCAGGGCTACAATCCACTAGGCAAGAGGGAAAGGGTAGACTGGGAGTTCAGAATTGCAGGGAAAATATTTGTTTAATTTTATGCTGGGCAGGATGATTTCTAGGCTAAAGTGGGACTTCCCTGGAGAAAGAGGCCTGGTATTTAGCAGCTTTCTCCTGTGGGATAAAATGAGAGTTCTTTTGCTCTCTGCTCACTTGCAGACAGCACACAGGAAGCCTCTCTCTTTGCGGGAGAGGTCTCTTGTCCTCTCGGTGATAGGCTTTGTACCTGGACTTAGTTTTCTTAGAGGCACAGCTTGCCTCTGCAGAAATGATGTGCATTTATCTATCTTCTTTCTACATTTACTAACTTTCACAAAATGTTTCAACACAATAACTGTGAAATTGCTAGGAAGGCTATGTTAACCAGTGTGACATAAACGTGTCAACCGGTCTGTGAAACTAGTGTATGATGCCCCATGATCATACCAATGTACATAGCTATGATTTAATAAAAAAAAAGAAAAAAATCAAACCAAGACGCACAAGGCTACCCTGACGGTAGCAACTGGGGTGTAATGTTTCTGAGTTCATTGTTCTCAGTAAAAGATACTCTGCCATTTCCCAGCATTCTTTCATTAAAAGAATGATTTAAAAAAAAAAAAAAAAATCTATCTTCTTTCTTAGCTCAACTCCCCACCTTCAGTTTCATTGAGTCCATTCTGTCCATTATCTTCCCTATGGACAGGAGCCTCTGTTGAAAGCTGTCTCTGGTTGGCTATCTTACTTTCTTCTCCCAGAAGGTATTTTTAAAATGTAATTCCTAAAATTTCTAAAATTGAATATTTTTTATTTTTTTATTTTTTTTATTTTTTATTTTTTTATTTTTTTTTGAGACAAGGTCTCTCCTGTCCAAGGCTAGAGTGCAGTGGCACAATCATAGCTCACTGGCTCACTGCGCTTTCAAGATCCTGAGCTTAAGCGATCCTTTTACCTCAATCTCCTGAGTAGCTGGGACTACAGTTGCATGACACCATAGCTGGCTAATTTTTTATTTGTTGTAGAGAATGGGGTTTCACTATGTTGCCCAAGCTGGTCTTGTACTTTTGGCCTTAAGTGGGCTGCTGTCCAGCGGCCACTCATCTTCCTAAATTGTTAGGATTGTGGGTATGAGTCATGGTGCCCAGCCTAAAAATGGATTTTGTAAAAAACAGAGTGCTGTTTTGTGAAACATAGGGAAGAAGAAACAGATTAATGTTATGTGTTCCTTTTCTACTTTATTTCAATTATTTGGGTGTTTTTAGGGGGGCAAAAAACAAAACAAAAGTTTAGCCTTAGGAAATATTACCTAACTATATTTTTATTTTGACTTGGTTTTGAAAAATAAGGAGTACTCATGGCATTCTTTTTGACAGACTTGACTCTATCTTTGACCTTTAAAGCATTACAATGATGTTATCAGGGTTTCTGGAAACCCTATAGGACAAAAACAGTAAATTGACTTTGACAGTCTAAAGCAAATCTCATTATGTTTCTTCTGTCTTTGGTATTGCCTAAGCATTTTAGCCTGCTTCTTATACATAAATGCGTCATGTACAATGTTTATATTGATAAATTACTTTTGACATACAAAGCCCAGATCATAACTCCTGAATTAAAATAATTCAAAAGAATTTTTCTGGGATTATACTCATTCCTTGTCTTATTAAAGATGATACCCTGAAGTGAAAATTTGTGGACAAAAGTCACTGGTTAAGACAACTTCTTTTTGCAAATTATTTCCAGATCGATTAGTTATTAGATTATAGGAAGTGAAAAAGAATTCTTTGATACGTTGTGCTTGGTAAAAGTTTAAAATGTTATCTGATGATGTTCAAAGTTGATGCATATGTTTCTTTTGTCTTTTTTCTCCTCTCTTTCCCTTTTTCTTTTTTCCTTTTTTAATAGTTGGACCCACTTGAACAAGCGAAAGTGGATTTAGTTTCTGCCTACACACTAAATTCAATGTTTTGGGGTATGTATATTACTTTGGAATTAATTAGAAACCAAATTACTTATTGTGTTAAGGAGGATTTATTTTTTAAATGTTAGTAATTTATATAGAGTTATACTTTATGGCAATTCTAATAGTGAGGTATTTATTTCTTTAAATCAGAATTCTGAATGCCCACGAGCCATGTATAAATTTAATATTAAATAGAAGTTAAATAATTTAAGATTTAGTCATTCGTGTGACTTTTCTTTTTTGTGACTAGCTAGTTTCTTTAATTGGAATGTTTTTAATATGTATACCATTTTATTGTATGAAATCTTTGTTTTGTAGTTTACTTAGCAACTCAAGGAGTTAATCCTAAGGAACATCCAGTAAAGCAGGAATTGGTAAGAGTTCAGTTAATTTCTTTTTATTTTACATGTCTATTTGTTGTAATATTACTGCAGTTTAAGTCACTTTACCTTTATCAAACTAATTATGGGGAACAAACTAGTTATGAAAATGAGCCAAGCCTTATTGTCTTTGGTTTTTCTTTCTCTTACTTATCTTTGTCAGAAAATTGGTATTCCGTATACATGTTATATTTTAAAATCTTTGGATCGGAAAATGTTATGATCCTAGTAATTATAACTTACATATTATTTTTTCTATAAATTGTTAAAATCCTGTTCATCTCTAAGACTACTTTTTAATTTTTTTTTAACTCTTACACAATTCTTAAAAGTATATTTCAGTTGATTTACTAGCAAAGACGGGAAAGTTTCTCCCCCCACCTTTTCAATTCCTCCATTAATTCATTTTCTCAGCAGTAAAGAATCCAGTTCAGCAACAAAGCTAAAAGCTTTTTTGGCACCAGTTGTATGTGTACTATCCAGTAATTCTGCATTAGTGACATATTTACAACCTGTAATAAATCTTCTAGGTTTGTCTTTGTATTCCATTTAGATGTATAAGTACAATATATAAGGTCTGGTGTCTTAGAGTTTTTGCTGAGTTCAAAAATTAAATCATATCACTTAATTTGAAGGAAAAATTAGAAATCAAACAAATGGTTATCTTTTTGACTTGGCTTTATGAATAAGAGTATTAATAAATTTATTCTGTTTGTTTATAAAATATAAGGTAAATATATATGTGAAATACACTTGACATTATATTCTCATTCTCAAGTCTTAAGGTTGTTGATATGTATGTTAGTTATAACTTTGTAAAGCACTTACTCATTTTTTTTTTTTTTTAAATGAGTAAGCTGGACCTATTGTCTTTTTTTTTAATGTGTGGACTAAGACATTTTCTTCTTTCAAAGTTCTTGGGAGAAAAATAAATTTATTTTTAAATATAGCTATTGTGAAAAAGATTTAAAGCAAATATTTTTGATATGTGGATCTTGGTTTGACCAATGATACTGGGTTTAAACCTTCAGAAGTATGGGTTATATCATCTGTTTTCAACTTTTCTAATATTGGCTTTATATTTATAAAATTCCTTTTTTTCCCCTCAACACAAAGTTTTTTGGAATATCTATACTGTCTTTGTGAAAGGATTAGATAGATTATTTGTCTTCTTTCTCTCTGACCCACTTTATGGAGAAGTACATTAATATTCTAGGCAAAGACTGACAAGCAGAAAACATGCACAAACTTATCCCCCTTTTCTGACAGCATCCCAGACATTACTAATTGATCACAGAGTTGGTGTGTGATAGGAAACCTGTTTCCCATAGCATATATCTCAAGGAGGAAATGCATTGAAAATAGTCGGTTTATTCATTCAACAAATATTTGAGTGCCTACTGGGAACCTGGCGTTCTTTCCAAGGGAAATGATTCCTCGGTGGATAAAGTTGATCCTTGTCCTTGTGGCAGACACCAGACTGTATCTGATGAAGGGAGACAGTAAACGGAATAAAATATACAAAAAAATAGTAAATATATATGAATATGTAGTATGTTAGAAAGTTATATGTTGTGAGAAAAAGGAAAAAAAGTAGAGGAGGGTAAGGAGATTGGAGTGGGTGGTTAGGATTGCAGCTTTAAATAGCGAGTCAGGGCCTTACTGACAAGGTTAAGATTTGAGCAGACTGGAAGGCAGAGAGGGAAGATCCTTTCAGGCAGAGGAGTAAGGTGAGGCAGAGGCCCAGGCAGGGCTGAGGTGGGTTTGCACTGTTTAAGGACTGTGGCTTCTACTCTTCTGGAAATAGGGAGCCATTAGTGTTGAGCAGAGTTGCTAGTCTTTGGAATGAAAAACTTCTAAGGTTCTACATTTTTTCTGTGTATGTTTATGTAACTATTTTGGTTATTCTAATGAAACTTGCTTTTAAGCAGCCATCAGTCATTTACTCTGCAATTTTATGGTTCTCATCAATTTATTTCGCCATGTGAAGTACAGGATAGCCATTTATGGTGATTAATGGTGTCAGAAGATTCAAAGTGGTACAGCAACATACTACGTTTCTCATCTTGTAAAGTCTGATTAGAGCTGTATATTTTATTAGAAAATTTCATGCCCTTATCAATCAAAAGTATGAAATTGAATAAAAGATCTTGTATTTTCATTCTAATGGTGACAGTAGATAGTAACATAGAAAGATAAATAGTTGAATGCTACCTCATGTATTTCCCTTTCCGAAAAAATTCAGGAGACTTTAGTTTGTGTGTTGTAAGTGTATGAGATCTCATATTGTAGATTTCAGATATAAAACATTTAGTATGTAGATGTAGGTTAATGCTAATTATAAATCAGTGTTTATCTCTTTAGTGATGCTTTGGTACAATTCTTCTTTGGACTTACTCAGAACACTTATGAAATGACTTCCTAATGTCTCTCTTCCCGCCTTACCCCCCCCCTCCGCCCTCCAGACGGAACTCCAGGAAAGCACAGAGCATGTTTGTCCTATGCACTTGCATTTACTAGCGCCCTGCACTTAATAGGCGACAAAGATCTATCTGTTAACGGAGGGGGATGGTATAATAAAATGTAGTGGTGGTGAGCAGCATAATAAATCTATTACCTTTCTTTTTTATCTTTAAGGAAAGAATCAGAGTGTATATGAACAGAGTCAAGGAAATAACAGATAAGAAAAAGGCTGGCAAACTGGACAGAGGGGCAGCTTCAAGATTTGTAAAGAATGCCCTCTGGGTAACGAAACCAAAAATTGCATTGAACGTTGCCAATAAAGGATAAAGTATAAATTAACTTTTTAGTTTTGATGTTCACATATTCAGAAAGTACATCATTTTTATTGTTTTCACAAAATAGATGATTATGTGACAATCAGGGTTTACATATATTCCTTATCGAATTCATATGTAAATTTACGCTTTAAATTTTAATGCTAAATACTGTTTTCCCCCAGAAAGATTAAGTTATCTTTATTGATTTTCATATAGAGCACTCTGAGGTTTTTAACATTGTGATGTATTTTATATTTATAGTTTACTGTTACTCTCAAAAATAAGAGTTTTGACGAGATTCTTATTTCCCTATATAGGTCAGTCTTGCAAGAACCATTTTATAAGCAATTGTGAAATTTAAGTTGAATGTTCTTTATAAACATTTGTACTATTTTAAATGACTTCAT
>CAUYPK010110014.1:0-28728 GCA_963574355.1 Loris lydekkerianus | reverse complement strand
AATTCCTCTACTAGATATACACCCAGAAGACCAAAAATCACATTATAACAAAGATATTTGTACCAGAATGTTTACTGCAGCCCTATTCATATTGCTAAGTCATGGAAAGAGCCCAAGTGCCCATCCATCCACGAATGGATTAATAAACTGTGGTATATGTACACCATGGAATATTATGCACCTTAAAGAAAGATGGAGACTTTACCTCTTTCATGTTTACATGGATGGAGCTGGAACATATTCTTCTTAGTAAAGTATCTCAAGAATGGAAGAAAAAGTATCCAATGTGAATACTATGAAACTAATTTATGGCTTTCACATGAAAGCTATAACCCAGTTATAACCTAAGAATATGGGGAAGAGGGAGGGAGAGGGGAGGGAGGTGGGAAGATGGGCGGGGGATTGGTGGGATTACACCTGCAGTGCATCTTACAAGGGTACATGTGAAACTTAGTAAATGTAGAATATAAATGTCTTAACACAATAACTAAGAAAATGCCAGGAAGGCTATGTTAACCAAAGTGATAAAAGTGTGTCAAACGGTCTATAAAACTAGTGTGTGGTGCCCCATGATTGAAAAAAAAAAAAAAGAAAGAAAGAAAAAAAGAATTCTTCATTTTTCAATAATAGAATTTTAGATTTGTTATCAGCTCATCTGGAACACAAAGCATCTGGGATTTTTTGTTTGTTTGTTTGTTTTGTTTTGGAATCAAAGTCTCACTCTGTCACCCAGCCTAGAGTGTAGTGGTCTCAAAATAGCTCACTGCAGCCTTGGACTTCTAGGCACAAGCAATCCTTCTGCCTCAGCCTCCTGAGTACTGGGACTGCAGGCTCATGCTACCACGTCCAACTAATTTTTCTATTTTTTGTAGAGATGAAGTCTGGCTATTGCTCAGGCTGGTCTCAAATTCCTTTCTTAAGCAATGCTCTTGCCTTAGCCTCCCAAAGTACTAGTATCAAAGACATGAGCCACCGCACCTGACCTGGAAGTTTCTTAGGACAGTAAAATAACTGTGACTGAAGCTCTTGGTACTAGTTTTTTAAAATGTACTAGTACTAAACAGTTGTTAATTGGAAAAGACTAACAGGTATGCTGTCTCCTTAGTCTCTCAAGTTACTAGAATCAGGATCTCAGTCATTAAAAAAAAAGCATCCACACCAATTATTTCTTTTTTTTTTTTTAGAGACAGAGTTTTACTTTGTCGCCCTTGGTAGAGCGCTGCAGCATCACAGCTCACAGCAACCTCCAGCTCTTGGGCTTAGGTGATTCTTTTCCCTCAGCCTTCTGAGTAGCTGGGACTACAGGCACCCACCACAATGCCCTGCTATTTTTTGTTGCAGTTTGTCCAGGGCCGGGTTCGAACCCACCACCCTCAGTATATGGGGCCGGCGCCCTGCCCGCTGAGCCACAGGTGCCACCCAATTCTCATAAATTTTAGAATGGGAAGGCCAGGAAACAAACCTAGAAAATTTTAACTTGATCTGACAGAAGACAAAGTCAAGGTCATCTTCCCTCTCACCCTGCAAAATGCTTTCACAACATAAAGGTCATTTTCATTTCAACAACATATGTAAGAGAATTGTCAAAGAAAACATGGTATGATCCATGTAACACCTATTTTCTACGTGTGACTATTTCCTCAAAGTCTCCCGAGATCTACACCCTCCTACTCATGGTGAAAGCTTAACTAGAGTATCCGTTGGCTGGGGCAGGAGGAAAGCTAAGCAGATGAGGTCAGCTGTTCTGCTTCAGCTTTGCTTCTCAGACTCCATCTTGCAGGCCACAATTTTCTTGCTTCAGCTCTCACCTAGGCTGCCCAAAGTGCTGGGATGGATGTCACACCGTGGGAGTAAATGGTTTCCAGGGTCAGACGTACCTCTATTTATTCCTTGAACTCTTTGTTCTCAGTGTGTAAGTAGATCCTATTTGGCATGTAACCACTTCTCACACCAATTATTCACATCAATTATTTTCAGAGAAAATTTGTACAGGAAATTCATTATGTAGATATAAGAAATCTACATAATTGAAAGGGCAGAAAGGAATAAATAGACTGAAAAGAAGATAAAAATCTCAGCACTTTTTTTTTTTTTTTTGAGACAAAGTCTCAGTCTATCACCCTGTATAGAATGGCTGTTGTCATAGCTCATAGCAACCTCAAACTCCTGGGCTCAAGCGATTCTCCTGCGTCAGCCTCCAGCATACCTGGGATACAGGCTCCTACAACAATGCAGAGTTAGTTTTTCTATTTTTAGTAGAGATGGGTCTCACTCTGGCTCAGGTTGGTCTTCACCTCCTAAGCTCAGACGTCGACCTGCCTTGGCCTCCCAGAGTGCTAGGATGACAGCAGCCAGCCTCCACACCCACCATAAGCTTAGTACTTTTGCCTCAATGACTTATTTGGGGTTGACAAGAAAATGTAATCGCAGGAAGTCAATGCCACTAGCACTAGGCTGGGGGAGGAGGGGGAAAGTTCAGGGAGAAACTGCAAGAGTGGAGGGGAATCCAGACATCCGCGGTGAGGAAACCGCCTGGATGGTGCTGGAGAATCCGGGGAAGCTGGAAACCAGATTTCAGAGGATGGCAGGTGCTCTGAGAGCGCGCCTTGGACTCGGCTGTGGGAGATGGGGAAGAAGTGGAAACTAGAAGCAACTGCTATGAGAAGCGACTGGAACTGTTAGGGTGAAGAGCCCCAGGTGGGAGGTGCTGGGGGAGCAGCAAGTAACCTGGAGTGAAGGAGCTCTGCCTCCTGCCTCCCACTTTCTCTTCTTCCTCTGGTGCAGTGGTTCTCAATCTGTGTGGCGCAACCCCTTTGGGGGTGGAATGACCCTTTCCCAAGGGTCATCTAAGACCACCCTGCATATCAGATACTTACATTACAATTCATAACAGTAGCAAAATTACAGTTATGAAGTAGCCACGAAAACAATTTTATGGTTGGGGGTCACCACAACATGAGGAGCTGCATTAGGAAGGTTGAGAACACAGAATCTAACCAGGCTGCAAAGGCAAATTTGGTCATAGAGAATCAGCTTCAGTATCACAAGGCCCGCCCTGGAAGGGTGGGTTTGACCCCGAGAGAGTACAGAGCCACATGTATACAATTCACTAGGGTAACTTATTTGCAATAGCAATTCTTAAGATCCACACTGGAAATTCTGATTTAGTAGAGTGGGGCCCAGAAATCTTCACCTTTGAAAAAGAACCTTGAATAACCTGCTTCAGGGAATCTTCAAAACACTCTTTTAGAAACGCTGCTCTAGTTTCTCTAAGCTAAATCCTCGAATCAAGTCAGAACAGGAGTTGTGAAGGTCTTAACTCCACTAATTTAGGAGTTAAGGGAAGGAATTAATTTTGGGACAAGAGGGTTAGCTCATGTTTATAATCCTAGCATTTTGGGCCGATGAGCTGGGAGGATTGGTTCAGGCCAGGAGTTTGAGATTGTGGTGGTGATATTACTGCACTCTAGCCTGGGCAACAGAGTGAGACACTGTCCTTATCAACCAATCAATCAATCAATCAATAACAAATAATTAATTTTGCTTTGTTAAGTTTTTTTTAGTTAAAAAAATGCTTAGCTGAGGAAATCCTTTGTAATATCTTCAAAAACTGCAATTCAAAAGTTTGTTCATTATCTGGCATCATATGTAATTCAGTATCTGGCATTCATATATGCCAAAATGACCATTATTGAATGCATATAATTTTTTAAAATGTAAAAATTAAACGATTAAAACATAAGCTTTAGATGAAAAGATTAATTTTTTTTCACATGAACTTTTTTTTTTTTTTTTGGCAGATTAAAGGAAAGAAAGGAAATAACATTTTGAATTTTATTTTGCTTTGGCTGCCAGGAAGCTCAGCATCATTTAGTGTGCTCTCATCCATGGTTCTCTTTTAATAATTTTGTTTTTATATATTAAAAAAGTGAGTTTCCCATCTTTTTTGTTGAAATAAGTTGAACATAAATACATATAAGAATTGAAATTATGTGTTATATTTTTCAAAATATTTTAATATAAGTGTAAATACATTTTAAACAAGGAAACAATTGTATCACGACTGAAGTCACATTTGACTTCTGCAATTACAGAAGAATCATCTTTTGTGATTGGTATTACTGAGTACTACAATTTTAATACAGTTTTTTTTTTCTTTTCTTTTGGCACCCTCTGTATATTACCTTGAAGTTCCTCACTTACTAACTCAAGGTATAATAAAGGCCCAAGCTGATGTCCTTTTCAAGGGAAATGCATCTGCTGTCGCAGTTTTGAGAAGTTACTAGTCTTGAATATGAAGTAATATTTCATATAATTTCACTATTAATATAGCTCCTGGCCTCTGTACACATTAACAAACCAGCTTAAAGGCCTATTGATAAAATTATACCTTATCTATATCTAATATATTTCTGTTTTATAGTTATAGCTTGGGAATTTGGGAATGACAACCAGACATTATTATGCTAGGAGCAGGCGATCAGTTGAAAAATCAGACACAGAATGTTCTAGGTCTAGGCAAATAAAATGTGTTGATTCTGTTTTGAGTAGGCTTTATTGCAGACTGACATGGAATTTTTTTTTTTTTTCTGCAATAACTTATTTAGAATTTCATTTATAAATATCATTGTGGGGCGGCACCTGTGGCTCAGTGAGTAGGGCGCCGGCCCTATATACTGAGGGTGGCGGGTTTGAACACGGCCCTGGTCAAACTGCAACAAAAATATAGCCGGGTGTTGTGGTGGGCGCCTGTAGTCCCAGCTACTTGGGAGGCTGAGGCAAGAGAATTGCCTAAGCCCAAGAGCTGGAGGTTGCTGTGAACTGTGATGCCACAGCGCTCTACCGAGGGCAACAAAACGAAACTCTGTCTCTAAAATAAATAAATAAATAAATAAATAATTGTGTAGGATTTCTGAGAAAGTACATAATAAATATGTTAGACTCTTTACAGTCATTTTCTGACAATTGTTAAGGGGGGGATTCTGTTTTATAAGGGACATCATTTTACACCCGCTGAGCCACTTTACGTGATTGTTGAAACGGACCCATTGAACTGAATTTTTCACTGCAAGAAATAGTAATACCATACCACCCCCACTTTCAAGTAACAACAAAGTGAGTAAACACACGAACAAATATTTGTTTTCTGGCTGTCGCACTATTGCATTCTTTTGACTAATACAATATTAGTCAAAATAATATAATTCGGGGGAATATTAAATTTATGGAGTCGTTTTTAAAGAATAAATACCAGTTTGTCCAATTATAGACTTCTTTTCTACCTTAAAGGGAAAGCTCTTTGAGTAGCAATAAAAAGCACTCTTTGCTTATCTAAAGCTTGCAATAGATACAGTCTTGGTAACACACAGGCCTATTTCACCTGAATTGTCACTAGGGTCCCCAAATGAGATCATCTTCTGCAGGAACAGTTTATTTGTTGTTTATCATCTGTTCCACTATAATCTTGATATGTGTGGTAATCTCACTTATATAATGGATATAATTTCTGGACCTCTTATCTGTAAAACTACACAAATTATTCAGCCAAACTCAAATAAGTAGCAAAAACAATAGTTGATATTTGCAACACAGCTCTTGAAATGCTTTGGAGAAAACAGGATACAAAATTCCATAAAATTAGAAAAACAAATGTAGGGGTTGGATAAGGATATTCAAGAGCCCAATCTAGCAGACAAAGGATTCAGCTGCCTCTTTACAAAACAGTCTTAACCTTATTAACCAAGGTAAGTTAATACATAAAACATGATTTGCAAGAGCCTCTGGGAAAAAGCACCAGAGAGGGAGGAAGATGACTTGGTTTCTAGTTTGGGCTCTGCCACTAAATGAGCATTTTCAGCTATCAATTATTTTGAGAAAATTAGATTAATATTTTTTAGAATATTCCCATTGGCCTAAAAAGTCTGTCCGTGGGGGCTCCCTAAAATACCCAGGTAGGTAAATTAGAATTACCCATTTGAAAACTAGCTTTTCAGATTGATGGTTACTGAAAGTCCTTCTGCACGAGGACACTGGATGAGGCAACACAGAGCCGGGACGAGTCAGACAGTGCGGGAGCTTCAGTCCAGCTGTTAATGAGTTACTGCAGAGGAGGAAGAAGTAGCACATCTGTTTATCTTGCAATCTATACAGGTCAAGAAACCGTTTCTAAAATATATGACATTTGTTTCCAAACTACGCTCCTTTCGAAAATGAGTAATTTTGGTGGTTGATGATAATACTTAAAAAATCTTAGTCATGGCAGTTAGCCATCTGTCATCTCCCCTCT
This sequence comes from Loris lydekkerianus, assembly GCA_963574355.1. Classification (NCBI taxonomy): domain Eukaryota; kingdom Metazoa; phylum Chordata; class Mammalia; order Primates; family Lorisidae; genus Loris; species Loris lydekkerianus. Next base: position 22,442 of record CAUYPK010110014.1, on the reverse strand, counting down.
TTATAGGTGTTGTTTATGTCTTTTCTGTTTTTGATATAACTAGCTACTCTGATGTATGTCTACACAGAAGGGTGCTGTCTCTTCCTGACGCTGTATGAGCTTCTGAAATAATTAGATTGGGGAAAAAAACTGAATTGAGCTCTAATGAAAAAAAAGATGTTGATTATTTTATGCTAGAATATGACAAGCCAGACATTATTTTCTGGGTACCATTTAAGAATTATTTGCTGTTTTTCTTTTCTTGATCGGCTTTGAAACCGATTGTCCGTGTGGTGCGTTTCCCATGGCACAAGGTCTAGTTAAAAGGTCTCTTTACCATCTGTTTATCAAATAAAAACTTTTAAAGAATAGTAACCTTGACAACAATCATATTAACAATGATGTAAGAGACGCAGGTCATAGGTTTATTAAGGTGAACAATTGTGCCAAAATCTTTTTCAGATGCCTATTTTCATTTTTAGTCTTTTACTATTTTTCCTGGTGCTTAGCAATGTGAGTTGATCAATCTCTTGAAGGCCAAGGCCACCAAATCTGGACGTTTAAAGATAAGAATATGTAAATATCTAATGGGGAAATATTTCCAGTTGTAGAATCAGGGAAGACTGATGATAAAAAGAAAATGCAGGCTCGGCGCCTGTAGTGCAGTGGTTACGGCACCAGCCACATGCACCAAGGGAGGCAGGTTCAAACCTGGCCCCGGTCAGCTAAACAACAATGACAACTGCAACAACAACAACAACAACAAAAATAGCTGGGTGCCTGTAGAACTAGCTACTTGGGAGGCTGAGGCAAGAGAATCACTTAAGCCCAAGAATTTGAGGTTGCTGTGAGCTGTGATGCCACGACACTCTACTGAGGGTGACATAGGCTTTGTCTAAAAAAAAAAAAAAAAAAAAAAAAAAGAAAAAAGAAAATACACCCTGAATAGAGAAAAATATCAACGCAATAGCAGGTGTATAACATGTAAGAGATCCAGTGGTTAATTTTTATTTGACAACTATATGCTTGTAAATTTATCTGTAGTTTTAAAATATGTTGTATTCAGATGCTGAGACTTCTCCCTAGCTTACAGATAGATGACATGTTAAATCATTCCACAGACTTACATAGTTACAGGGTGAAAATGATTATCTACTGAATTGTGATGTGTTGTATTTCAAGTCCATTGGAGAAAGTAAGGTATGGTAGAAAATGTCTCATTTGAAGAGGATGGTCCTTATTAATTGGTGATCACACTGGTGATGGAATTTCAGAAGCTAAAAATCCATAGTGCTTTATAATTTGATCACTTATTAATTTGCAAGTCAAGTGTAATAGTTAGAAGTTAACTATAGTTTTAGCACTGAATTAGAACTGTCACACATGAATCGCTTAATAGCTTACCCGAATTTTAGTACACTGACCTGTATTTCACTTCAATGTCCTATATTTTACTTCAGTTGAGTAGCATAATGGACTGTAATTGAGTCACACAGCAGGAAATAAATTGTGCCAAGTGTATGGGACAAACTTGGCATATATGTCTTTACTCTGTTAGTGGAAAGTCAGTTCTGGTAAATCAGTCAGTTCATCATTAGTGTTTCCCTCACCTAATAACACTGGACACAGACAGTTCCACAACCACATCTCTTACCTGCAATTGTGAATATAAAAAGCTGTGAAAAGAGAAACTATTTTCAAATCTCAAAACCTGACCTGATCTGACCTGAACTCATTTAGCAGTAAAAACTGTACTGAACTGATGTTTGCCTTTCATCATCTTTATTTATACCTCTTAGTACGAATGTTTTATTACAGATATATTAATGTTTAATAATTGGGTGCTTCACAGATCCTGCTGAAAACATATGCAATATATGGTATAGTTTCCCTTCCTTCTTTCTAAACTCTGAAATATACTGAATTCCGAAATACTCTTGAAGAGTACCTTTTCTTTGAAATCTCCTAATGTATAATTCCCAAGATTGAGTCTTTTTAAATCTCTTCTACCACTTCCCAGGTGCATTTATGATTATTGTCTTATTATTGCAAGTATTAAGGGCAAAATCTTGGCTTTTGCCCACTCTTTCCTTCGTAGCCTGTGAAGGCTTTATGGCTTGTGGAAGAGAGTCTTGCCTAGAGAGTTAGAGAAGCCTAGAATCAGATTCTAGTTGGGCTGCTCAAAGCTGTGTAACTTTGGACAAATTATGTAACACCTCTGAGCATTACATCTCTTTATGTGTAAAAATCTAATGCTGATCCATTCCTCCCTTCAAAAAGGTGTCAATCTTGGTTATGTGGACTATCATGCTTATAATTGGAAGTAAAATAGCAATTCTAAGATGTGCTCTGGTTGCAACAGTTATGGAAAAGATGTTGAAATAGTTTTTATAGTCAATGAATGCTTTTAAAACCTATTGAGTTTTTATAAGTATCAACAGGTGCTTTTAAAAACTATTGTGTTGAGACTCGGCGCCCGTAGCACAGTGGTTATGGCGCCGGCCACATACACCAAGGTCGGTGGGTTTGAACTCAGCCCGGGCCAGCTAAACAACAATGACAACTACAACAAAAAATAGCTGGGCATTATAGCAGGCACCTGTTGTCCCAGCTACTTGGGAGGCTGAGGCAAGAGAATTGCTTAAGCCCAAGTGTTGGAGGTTGCTGTGAGCTGTAACGTCATAGCACTCTACTGAGAACAACATAGTGAGATTCTGTTTCAAACCCCCCCCCCCAAAATACTGTGTTGTGTAATGCCAATGGTTGAAGCTTAAAAGGTTTGCACTGGATTTGGACAAACCGGAAAAGAACTGAGGAGCCTAAGGTAGCTGTGACATGTCCTTTACTCAACTCACCATGGCCAGTGAGCAGGCCTGGGGCCATCTGCCTTCATTCAGCTCATGAAAGCAGGTGAGCTAACATAGGAAACGTCGTTCCCCCCCACAGGTGGAGAACCTTGGGTCCTTAAATAGTGGCCACACAGTGGCTCCAAATTAAACAGTAATGACAATTATTTAGGAACACGTGGCAACTACCGGCTTAATCATAGTTATTCAAAACAATCAGGCACCTCATGGCCTTCAGGTGAGAAAGCCTAATTTAACTTACCTTCCCCACAAGTTGCTTTAATAGAAACCTTTGTGTGTGTGCATGTGTGTAGGAGTACTAGTGATTTTATTTGTGTACCATCTGTTTTAATACATGCATATTCATTTTTTTGGAATAAATAGGGATTTTTAAAGGCAGTTTTGTATTTTTCCATGGTTCCATAATTGGCTATACTGTCATTTATTTAAAGTTTTCCTGCTGTTGAAAGTTCAGGATTTCTCATTTCATTTTTAAGAATATTTTTAAATTTTATTTTTTAAAATTCCAGATTCATATGAGGGTACACAATGATTAGGTTACTTAGAAGCGTGTTCTCCAAATCCTCACGGGAAAAGATTCTCAGACAATGGCCAACGAACACATGAACTTGATTATTGTTTCTAATTATCAGAGAAATGCACATCAAAACCACTTTGAGATATTACCTAATCCCAGTGAGAATGGCCCACATCACGAGGTCCCGAACTAACAGCTGCTGGCGTGGGTACACGTAGAAGGCAGGGCTCATGCACTGTGGGTGGGACTGCAAATTAGGACAAACTTTATGGAAAGAAGTACAGAGAATCCTCAAAGAATTAAAAGTCGATCTTCCATTCGATTCTGCCATCCCATTAGTAGGCATTACCCCAAAGAAAAAAAGTCATTTTACTACAAGGACATCTGTCCTCGAATGTTTATAACAGCCCAATTCATAATTGCAAAGATGTGGAAACAATCCAATGCCCTTCGACACATGAATGGATTAATACGCTGATGTATTAATCATGTGTACCATGAGTACTATTCAGCCATAAATAAGATGGAAATTTTCTACCTAATGTAGCAACCTGGATGGATCTAGAAACCTGTTTTTGGCATTATTTTAGACATAACATATGTTTAGGACGGGAGGATGACTGCCCTTTAATTTTTAAATTCTCTACCAGTATCTTTGATACATATTGTGGAATTTTAGATCATTTTTACAAATATATTATGTAATATGTGTAATATAATGTATATATTATATAGCAATGGTCCTTGTTTTGAGTTTTTTTCCTTTCCAAAATTCTTTCTTTTTTCCATAGTGCTATTGGTTTTTTGTTTGTTTGTTTTTGGCAGAGTCTCACTCTGTCATCTTGGATAGAGTGCTACTGCTCCATAGCTCACAGCAACCTCACACTCTTGGGTTCAAGCAGTCCTCTTGCCTCAGCCTCCCGAGTAACTGGGCCTACCACAACGCCTGGCTAGTTCTTCTATTTTTAGTAGAGACAGGGTCTCACTCTTAGGCTGGTTTCCAACTCAGACGATTGACCAGCCTTGGCCTCCCAGAGTGTTGGGATTACAGGCGTGAGCCACCAGGCCTGGACCATAGTGCTGTTGGTAATTGAGGTTATTATTGCAGGAGATCCTTCACTATTCAGAGGGTTCCATTTTGCAGGATATTCTATGTGCATACCTTTAGTTTCCATTTTAAATTTTGCTTTTTGAGATAGAATCTCACTTTGTTGCCCTGGGTAGAGTGCTGAGGTGTTATAGGTCACAGGAACCTCAAGCTCTTGGTCTGAAGTGATTCTTCTGCTTCAGACTCCCTGGTAGCTGAGACTATAGGTACCCACCACATGCCCAGTTATTTTTACAGACTGGGTCTCACTCTTGCTCAGCGTGGTCTCAAACTCCTGAGCTGAAGCAATCCGCCTGCCTTGGCCTCCAAGAGTGCTAGGATTACGGGTGTGAGCCACTGAGCCTGGCCTAAATTTCTTATTAAAATTCACAGTCCTTCAGATTAAGAATATTACACAACACTTGGTGTAGGAAAATGTGTGGTTACCATGGTAATGAGGAGCTATTCCAGGTCTGTGGGACCTCTTTTCTTTACTGCAGGTAGTCTATTCTAATAACATAGAAAGTTGCTTCTCAGGAGAAACTCTATCTTTTGATTGGTATCCTTATACATTTTTTATGCCACTGCTCTGAAACATAAGATTTTCCAGATATATTTTATTCTTCTGAATACTTAGTTGTAATATCATTTTTATTTAGTAATAACAAGTTAATAGTAATAATATGTATAATTTATTGCATATTTACTACACAGTTTATGTTTCATTTAATTCTCAAAACTTTTCTTTGTGGGAGTATTATCAATTAAAGTTAGCTCTGGTGGAGAGAGAATCAAATACATTACATTTTATATTACCTTTTTATATTATGATTTATTTCTCTCTCTTTCCTGTTCAAGTCCAGAAGTAACCAAGTAGAGCAGCCCACACCTGTAATTGCTGCTATTTGGGAGACGGGAGGATTGCTTGAGCCCAGAAGTTTAAGGCTAAAGTTCATTATCATTGTACTTGTGAATACCCACTGCATTCTAACACAGGCAGCATTGCAAGACCCCATCTCTCTCTCTTTTTTTTTTAAGAGACGGAGTCTCACTTTATCGCCCTTGGTAGAGTGCAGTGATGTCACAGCTCACAGCAACCTCCAGTTCTTGGGCTTAGAGAACTCTTGCCTCAGCCTCCCAAGTAGCTGGGACCACAGGCATCTGCCATAATGTCTGGCTATTTTTTTTTGTTGCAGTTTGACCGGGGCCGGGTTCAAACCCGCCACCATCGGTATATGGGGCTGGTACCTTACCCACTGAGCCCAGGAACTCAATTTCTTTCTAATACTTCTGACATATGTAGCTTTTATTCCCAAGATTACTTTATAAAGGAAACTTTTGGCACTCCTGCTATAATATTCTATTATAGCTATAGGAAGGAGGAAGGGGCAGGAAGTCCCTCCCCATCTCTTTAAGGAGACTTCCCAGAATTTAGTATATACCATGTCCACAGCCCAGAATTTAGAAAGATGAACCTAGTTGTGAAAGAGATTTTTTTCCTCCACTCATCTGGATGTCCAGCTAAAAACTAAGATTCTATTGCTATGGAAGAAGGGGAGAGCGGGCATTAAAACAGCTAGCTTGTGCCACGTTTGAGGGCTAGCCCCAGCTTATGAAGCGGAAAAACTGAGTCAAAAGAGGTTAAATTGACTTACTGGGAACTCACAGCTGATAGAGCCAAGACTCTAATGCAGGTCAGTGAGATGTCAGAGCTCGTAAGCACTGCTTTGATATGCTTCTACCTTAAAACACTTATTTGACTTTATTCTGTCCCTTCTCCTAAATTAGTATAAAGAAAGCATTTCTGACTAAGTTGCTGGGTCAAGCTGTTGAAACAATGGAATCCTTTATTTTACCAAGCATTCTTGGCAAAAGGCCTCATGCTGGTACCCACTTGTGCAATGAGGTCTTTACTTTTGCTGACCTTTCGGATAGGTAGATTCACAGGATTTAGTGACAGGTTTAGAAAATTGCCCGCTGAACAGATTAAAGTCTTATTTTCAGTTTTCTACTTGTTCAGGGTTGCAACAGGTTTAAACTTCATTAAAATATGTTTTGCCCAGAGTCAAAGCATTCTATAATAGACATACTCTTATTTGACAATGTGAATGTTACTTTCTTTGCGTTATTATTATTGCTTAATATTTCGATGAAGCAATTGTCTGATTCCTTTTCTGAATGTATTTATGTTCGTTTGTTCTTTACAAGGTTTTCATTTCTAATCCTTATCTGAAACATTGTTATTGTTATTAAATTTTAAGTCTTTTTAATTTTGTGAAGGCAAAAAAATGGAAACCTAATTAACACACGTATATGTAAAAATTAAAATTAAAAAAAAGTGTTTTGCTGTTTTATTGATGATTTAGGTTTTAAACAGAGGAATAAAGCTTTCAATGGGGCCGATAAGAATAAATACAAAGGAATGTTTTACTACAGGAAAAAAAATCACAGTAATATAATTTTTTTCTAAAGACATATTTGTAAGACATTGATAGCACATCTTAATAATTAATTAAATCAGAATATACTACTTCTCAGTTATTTGGAAATTATTACATTTAGATGGTTGACCTGCAACTTTCTAATATCTTATATGATATAGATTTTATATAAGATATAGATTTCATATAAGATATAGATTTCTGTATCATAGAAGATATAGATTTCTTCCCTTCTATTCCTTGCCTTCCTTCCTTCCCCTCCCTATCCTCTCTCCTTGCTTGCTACTTCCTTGCATTCTACAAGCTTAATTTGTTATTTTTTTTTCTGTAGATTTAGTTTTGTTCAGGTTCTTATCTCTGCCTAGTTCACGAAGTTTTTAATCTTTCTCATGCCTGCCTAGCTCTTTTCTTTCTAGCACCAAGGGAAGAAATGTGAATGTGAAGGAATAAATCAGCAAAAAGTAAATACCATGCTTTATACAGGCCAAAACTTAATGTTGCTATGTTGCCTAAAACTTTCAACATTTTAAAGAACCGCTGTATATTTACCAATACTTTCCAGGAATGCTACTAAGATAAATTATATATATATATATATATCAGTTATTCAACAAAGGCTTTCATTTAATTAACCGCAACAGCACTGGGGTCACTGAGAGGCTAAGGACAAGTTATAACGATGTGACGTTTTCCTTAGAAGTCAGTAGATGGCCAGGTGTGGTGGCTCAGGCCTGTAAACCCAGCACTCTGGAAGGCTGAGGTGGGTGGATGGCTTGAGCTCAGGGGTTCAAAGCCAATCTGAGCAAGAGTGAAACTCTGTCTCTACTAATAATAGAAAAACTGAGGCAAGAGGATCGCTTGAGCCTAAGAGTTTGAGGTTGCTGTGAGCTATCATGATGCCATGACACTCCACCCAGGGCGACAGAGTAAGACTCTGTCTCAAAAATAAAAAAGTCAATAGACATTTTCACCAGTGTGACAACTTATAAAAAAGGCCCTTTGCAATGGAGAAACATGACAGGAAGTCTGAGGGAACAGTGATCACAGAACAGATCAAGGGTCAGAGCACAGAGATGTCCACTTACGTGCCTTTGATTCTTTGCAAACATTAAGCAAGAACAGGACCAACAACCCACGGAAATGGGCAGAAGAACACAGATGATGAGTCTTTAACAGATTTTGTCAATAATTCCTTTATTTATCATTAACTTGTGTTTTAAACAAGTAATACATTAAATATATACCCCTTTAAAAACTTTTAAAGTTCCATTGGGATGAAGGCAAAATCCCCACTTTTCAATGAATCTTCACCAGAAGTTTCTTCAAAGTTTTTCCAACTGGACTATTTGATTTAAATAAGTTGCAGACAAAGTGTGGAAAAATTGGACAATTGTGCATAGTACAGCCTAGAGTCCAAAAGCTTAGGCAGTGGAGACAGGTGATGTGGGTATGGATGTCACTTTGCCTGTGGGGATGCAATAGCTTTTCTTAACTTTTGAGTGCTTTGTTTTCTTCTGCTGATGACCTGCAGGTGCTTCCTCTTGGCCTGGTGGTAGGGTGAACACTTCACAGGGATTATTTTATCTTTACAACAGAGCTATACAGTAGGTGCTGCTGTTTATCCAAATCAAACTAACTTAATTCACTTAACTAGTCAGCCATGGAGCTGGGGATAATTGTAGAGCTTAATTTATACGTTCATCATGAGAAGTAAATGAAAGAAGACGTAGTGTTCTGTGCACAGCATTCTGTGCATAGCAGATTTACAATTAATTTCAAGACAATTTTCAGAGTAGTTTTGAGAAGTTGACATACTTTTCTTGACTTTTATTTTGCCAGAGTGTGCAGTTTACGTAGGCATCTTGGATTTTAGACTCTAAACCTAAATACTAGAACCTTTTCTGAAACACAACTTATTATTCTATGGTTTTGAATTTATCCCTTATAATCAAAATTGGAAAATATTTTTACTATACGACATGATTTTTCTTATACTTCTTTCTGAGAGATTTCTTTTATGTTGAAATATACACATTGGGATTTGTTACTATTTATGTACACATATTTTAAAGGCAGTTTAAACCCATATTCTTTTTTTTTTTTTTTTTTTTTGAGAGAAAGTTTCACTATGTTGCCCTTGGTAGAGTACAGTGGCGTCACAGCTCACAGCAACCTCCAACTCTTGGGCTTAAGCGATTCTCTTGCCTCAGCCTCCCAAGTAGCTGGGACTACAGGTGCCTGCCACAACACCCAGCTATTTTTTTTTTTTTTTTTTTCATTACAGTTATCATTGTTGTTTTAGCTGGCCCGGGCTGAGTTCGAACCTGACAGCCTGGGTGTATGTGGCTGGTGCCCTACCCACTGACCTATGGTGCTGCCCAAGCCCATATACTTTTTATGATGTTCTTCGCTGCAAGTAATTAAAACAATTAAAAATGATGAAAATGGTTATCACATGGCAACACATCTAGAGATAGTTCTGTTCCTGGATGAGCTCAGCTACCATTAAAGACCCAAGTTCTTTCCATCTTTTCAAGCTCTTATTTATAGTGTGATAACTTGATCCTAAAGCTTTATCCTTCATTGTTGCAAAATGGCTCTTGCATGTCCTGACATCACATAACTGCCTGGAAAGAGGATCATTTCTTTCCATGCACCAGCTTTTTTTTCAGTGGAGAATGTCTTCCCCGAAAGTCCCCACAGAATTAGCCTCAGTGGCCACAGTTGCTTTCCATGCCCAGGCACAAATCATTCATTATGCCAAGGGGATGAGACCTCAATGATTAGCGTAGGCCAGTTAACATCAAATTTTCTGGGACTATACAGGGTTCTATCCTCACTTAGATAACATATTCAAGGGTAAACACATCTGGGATTTTTGTTAGCAAAAAACAAGCAAATGTAAGGCGGACAAAGTTTGCATTGCACATTTTTCTTTTCTGAGAAATCACGCTGGATATAAAAATTCAATGAATAAGACATCTTTGCTATCCACAAGTTTTGTTAGGATGCTTAGTTTCCGATCTAAAATTCATTCACTCTGTTCTTTCAGGGTGTACTCTTTGACCGCTTACTGCAATATGTGGGGTACTGTTCTCAGAACTAAGATGAGTCCACCCTCCTTGTACAAGACGGACATGTGTCTATATTAGAAATGCTTTCAGAAGCAGCTACCAGTAAGCAATTAAAGGAGGCTACATCATCTAATGTTTACCCAGCAGAAGTTGAGAGAGAAGGCGGTCCCTGGTCCAGCCTCCCTGAGATGTGAGCAGGGTTCCAGGTTGCTTCTTCTTTCTGTCCTTAGCATGTTGGCTTGTCTTTATCCTTATGTCCTCATTGCTCCATGGCTGCCACAGCTCCAAACATTCTGGTTCACATGTAAGTTCAACCTGAACTGGGTATTGAGATCCGTAGGATTTCATTTGGGCTCATCTTGTGGATATAACATGTTGTACATGGGAATAGGAATGTAGAACCTGACATTTGTGTTAAATATTAACTGATTGCTACTCCTGAGATAAAAGGTGCCATGAGCACAGCACCCACTGATTTCCATATATGACCAACCACATTTATTGCCATCAATAACTTATTTGTTTAGCTGCTCCTCTAAATAACTGGTTTCCTGAAGGAAGAGAATCCGTTTAGCTTTTTTTTTTTTTTTTTTTTCTTTTCTATTTCTTGACACTGAGGATGGTCCCTGGCACACAGTAGGTTGGGGGAAGGAGATTATCTTTCAGGGAGTAAATGTGAAAGAAAAACATCCAAATGTATTATTTTAAATTGCACATGAACTTTATGGACACTCTGTATATTAAAGAGGCAAGATGAAGTGTTTACATAACTAATTTAAAATATAAAGGGTAGTCAAATAACAGAAAGGTTAGATGGCACCTGGAACTACTTGAAGGGGGTAATTTAACTCTTTTAAAAAGTTTGAGTACTTTTGAGATCACATGGTGTTTGTGCAAATTGCTTAGGTCTACCTGGCAGAGCAGTGAGGCTAAAGTACAGATGAGGTGGAACTTGGAAGCAGCCTGTCAAAACAGGCAGAGTGGAGAGCAATGGACCCACACATTGCATTACATTTAAAGTACTGAAAATGACACGCTACATTGCTGTCACAATCTGCCTGTACTCTGTTAGATGAGCTAATCCAAGCAGGTCTTCTGGAAGCTTGGGGGTTTGTTATGCTTTCTTTATTTCTTTACAAAATTAAAAAATAGGGCGGTGCCTGTGGCTCAATGGGTAGGGCGCCAGCCTCATATACTGAGGGTGCCAGGTTCGAACCCTGCCCCAGCCAGCTAAAAAAAAGAAACAGCAATGACAACTGCAACAACAAAAAAGCTGGGCATTGTGGCAGGTGCCTGTAGTTCAGCTACTGGGGAGGCTGAGGCAAAAGAATTGCTTAAGTCCAAGAGTTTGAGGTTGCTGTGAGCTGTGATGCCACAGCACTCTACCAAGAGCGAGAAAGTGAGATTCGGTCTCAAACAAAAATAAAAAAAATTAAAAATAAATTTGCCCTAATATTGAGTTTTAACAGATGCTTTATTTGATTTTTACATCACAAATTTATATTGCATTGGTGATATTCCTTCATCATAATTCTCATATACTCATGTTTTTAAAAAATCAGTAAGACTTTCCTTAAAGAGGAAGGCTTTGCCTTCCACCACCATACAAAGGCATGGTAGGAGAGAGGGCAAAGCTCTGTGGTGACCTGGACTCTATGCCGTGTTTGCAACTAACTGGCCAAGTCCATTAACCTGTCTATTACTTGGTTCCCACATCTGTAAAACAGGTATGTGAGAAGATGATCTCCTATGATTGTTCCTAGCTCTAAAATTTTATGGTTATAACATATTAAATTCCCATTGTTTATAGGAACTGAATAGGGTTAGTATTTACTCTACAAGTTAGGTTTCTCACCTCAGCCTTTATAATAAAATTTAATCTTCTGAATTATTAATATCATACATTTAAGAAAATATGGCAGCTATATAAAATTATAATAGCCAGTTGCAATTTGCTTTGACTGTGAGGTCTTCAGCCTCCTTTTATTTTTTTTGAAATGGGATCTCTCTATGTTGCCATGGCTGGCCTCAACTCCTGAGTACATGTGATTCTTCAACTGCAGCTTCTAGAGTAGCCGAGACTATAGGCACACACCATCCCACCTAGCTGCACATTTGCTATACAGTATGCATACACATAATTTGAGTTATACTAGATATAGAGTCTCGTATACTTTATTCCTTGGAATTTTACATTGTGGACATTTTCCTATTCCATTAAAAATTCCTTTTTTCTTCTTTTTTTTTGAGACAGAGTCTCACTTTGTCACCCTTGGTAGAGTGCTGTGACATCACAGCTCACAGCAACCTCAAATTCTTGGGCTCAAGTGATTTCTTTGCCTCAGCCTCCCCAGTAGCTGGACTATAAGCGCCTGCCACAGCACCTGGCTAATTTTTGTTTTGTTTAGCAGGCCTGGGCTGGATTCAAACCCACCAGCTCTGGTGCATGTGGCAGGTACCCTAACCACTGACCTACGGGTGTCAAGCCTCCATTAAAAATTCTTAAAAAGTATTTCCTATTCTTATAAAATTTTATATCATTAAATATAGCACAAATATGAACAACTGTATAAATGAACTGATATAAGGTGAATACTTGTATAACCATCACTTCCCTTAGCCACCCCAGGAACACTCTTCTGACATAACTATCTCTGTTCTTGCTGAAGTTAATTGCCCCCATGATTTTAATCATTTCCTTTATATTTTTGCTACCAAGTATGCATCCCTAAACATTATCATCTTAGTGTTGCCTAGGAATGGAATTCTTAGTAGATGTTTATTATTCTATCACATAAAGGTACATACATTCATGTAAGCACTGCTTATTAGATTATTTACTTTTTTTTTGGGGGGGGCGTTTTCTGGTGCCAATTAAAGGTAAGTTTTATTATCAGTTTTTTAATAAATCATTGTTTGGTCATTTTTTTTTTTTTTTTTTTTTTAGTAGAGTAATTACCATTGTTTGTGTAGACAGTTAAATTTCTGAGTCAGAAGTCCCCCTTTGTCTCGGTACATTCAGACTTCTGGACTACATGAGCAAAGGGTATCAAATCGTTTCCATTTAAAAGGGATCTTGACATTGAGCCATGGGGCTTGGCTGCCGTCCTCGTTCTCAGTGATGCCAATGGGGACAGGCCCACCTCTTTCATTGAGGAGAGATTTGCCTAGGACCAAGGTGACCAGGGCTTTGAAGAGGAGAGATCAAGCAGGGAAGAGGTACAGCAACATCCAGAAACCAAATGAAACAGCCCCTTTGAGTGAAAATCAGCGACTCTGGGACAGCAAAGAGGGAGGAGTCAACAATTCTTAGAACTCAAGGCTGAAATCTGTCCTGTCCCTGTCCTGCCCCTCCCCCTCGCCCTCTCCTGCTCCTTCCCTCCCTCCTCTGCCCTCTCTCCTCTCTCTCTCTGTCAGGATTAATGTCTGTAAAGCCATTTTGTGAACCTGGATTTGGCGGTTGATTATTTACTTTTTTACAGTCTATTTTTCAAATTTTATGAGTTCTATTCACATAATGCTAACTTTTATCATTTATTTTTATTTTTACTTTTAAAAATTCAGATTAATATGAGGATATAAATGATTAGGTTACATTGTTTGTGCTTCTTATTTATTTATTTATTTGTTTGTTTTTATTAAATCATAACTATGTACATTGATGCATTTATGGGGTTCAGTGTACTGATTTGATATACAACGTGAATTGCTTACATTGAACTCATTAACAGATCCATCACCTTGCTTACTTATTTGTTGTGGTAAGACAATTATACTCTTTTCTTAATAGTTTTTTTTTTTAAATTAATTAATTAATTTATTTTTTAAGCAGGAACTCAACTTTATTGCGTCAAGCAGCCGCTTATCTTAATAGTTTTTAAATGTATCATTGCATTAGGTACATTAGTTGAGGTCCTCCTAATACCCTCCCTCCTCTCACCACCCCCTCCCTACCCCACCCTCTCTCTGCTCTTCCCTTCAACTTTCTGGACTATAGTTATGTTTTACCATTCATATGAATGTATAGGTGATTATATATTGATTTCATAGTAGTATTGAGTACACTGAATACTTTTTTTCCATTCTTGAGGTACTTTACTAAGAAGAATATGTTCCAGCTCCATCCAGGTAAATATAAAAGATGTGAAGTCTCTATCTTTTTTATGGCCACATAGTATTCCATGGTATATAGATACCACAATTTGTTAATCCATTCATGGGTTCATGGGCACTTGGGCTATTTCCATGTCTTGGCAATTATGAATTGGGCTGCCATAAACATTCTGGTGCAAATGTCTTTGTTGTAAAATGATTTTTGATCATCTGGGTACATACTTAGAAGAGGAATTGCTGGATCCAAAGGTAGGCCTACTTTTAGTTCTTTTTTTTTTTTAAATTTTTTTTCCAGCCCCTGCCTCAGGCTAACTGTGGCCTCCTGTCTCCAGACTGATTTCTGGTGTTTCTGACACACCCACGCACCTGGTATTCTCCGCCCTGGGTCCCACATCTCTAAAAGTGAGCTGGCAGGATCCGCAGTGTGACCACACACTGCAGGGCTACAGTGTGGAATACCAGCTGTTGAACGGCGGTGAGACACAGCTTCCACCCGGGGTATAGCCCTGCAAGGTTGGCCTTAGGGTGATACACAGGGGCACCTCGCCTATGTCAGGTGCCCTGGACACTAACACCTACCAGCCTTTCTGAGTCTTTCACCCCACCCTCTCGCCTCCCCTCTCCTCAGGCCTCATCCACCTCCCTAGAGCTCTCTCCTGGTCATTTCCTCTGCTAGGTTTTGTCTAACAAGGCCTCCTTGACCTAGGGGGAGCCTTGATGATTAACTAGGATCTACTTTTAGTTCCTGAGTATTCTCCAAACTTCTTTCCAAAAAGGTTGTATTAGCTTGCATTCCCACCAGCAGTGCAGAAGTGTTCCCTTGTCTCTGCATCCACGCCATGTTTGTGTTTCTAAGGTAAAGTTCAAGTTGTAAGCCCTTCATCCAGGGTGTATACCCTTACATTGTGTCCATCAGGTGTGAGTTTACCAATCTCTCTCCTTCTACCACTTTCCCTTTTCTCCTTTCTCTCCTTCCTCCTCCCCCCACTCTTGAATATACTTGTGGTTTTCTCTCCTATAGGACTGTAGTTGTTTTCTATTGGTTTCAAATTAGTATTGAGTACTTTGGATACTTGCATTTCCATTTTTGTGATACATTACTAAGAAGCATGTGTTTTCAGCTCCAACTAGGCAGATACAAAAGATGTAAAGTCTCCATCTTTTTTTATGGCTAAAATGTATTCTATGGTGTATATGTCACAGTTTATTAATCTATTCTTTTTTTTTTTTTTGAGACAGAGTCTCACTCTGTCACCCTCCATAGAGTGCTGTGGTGTCACAGCTCACTGCAACCTCCAGCTCTTGGGCTTAGGCGATTCTCTTGCCTCAGCCTCCTGAGTAGCTGCAACTACAGGTCCCTGCAACAACGCCTGGCTATTTTTTGTTGCAATTTGGCTGGGGCCGGTTCAAACCTGCCACCCTTGGTATATGAGGCAGGAGCCCTAGTCACTGAGCCACAAGCCGCTGCCCACTATTAATCCATTCTTATGTTGATGGGCATTCAGGTTGTTTCCGTGTCTTAGCAATTGTGAACTGAGCTGCAATAAACATTCTGGTACAAATGTCCTCATAATAAAATGATTTTTTTTCTTCTGGGTAGATAGCTAGTAATGGGATTGCGGGATCAGATGGAAAGTCTACTTTTAGCTCTCTGAGGATTCTCCATACTTCTTTCCATAGAGGCTATAGTTTGCAATCCCTCCAGTAGGGTACAAGTGATTCCTTGCCTCCACATGCACACCAGCATCTGCAGAGTCAGTGTTTTGTGATGTGGGCTAGTCTAGTGGGTTTAGGTGATATCTCAGAGTGGTTTTGATTTGCATTTCTGATGATTAGGGACAATGAGCATTTTTTCATGTTTTTGTTGGCCATTCATCTCTCATTTTCAGAGAAGTTTCTGGTCATATCTCTTTCCCAGTGATAGGTAGGATTATTCACTTTTTTTGTTGATTAATTTGAGTTCACTATAGATTCTAGTTATCAAGCATTTGTCAGATTCGTAACATGCAAATGTCTTTTCTCATTGTGAAAGTTGTCTGTTTGCTTTGATTATTGTGTCTTTAGCTGTACAGAATCTTTTTTATCTTAAGTCCTATTTATTTATTTTTGTTGTTGTGATTGCTGATGGAGTCTTCTTCATAAAATCTTTCCCCAGCCAGATGCTATCTAGAGTTTTTACAGGGGTAGATTATTTGAGCTCAGGAGTTCTACACCAGCCTGAGCAAGAGCAAGACTCCATTAAGAAAAGTAGGTTTTTTTCCTTGCTTACTAAGATTTGTATCATCTGGTGTCTTAGATTTAAATCTTTTATCCCAAGCTGGGCAGGGTGGCTCATGCTTATAATCCTAGCACTCTGGGAGATGGAGGCAGGTGGATTGCTTGAGCTCATGGTTCAAGACCAGCTTTAGCAAGAGAGAGATCATCTCAAAAAACAGCCAGGTGTTGTGGTGGGCACCTGTAGTCCTAGCTACTTGGGAGGCTGAGGCAAGAGAATTGCTTGAGCCCAAGAGTTTGAGGTTGCTGTGAGTTATGACGCCACTGCACTCAACAACAGGGTGACTAAGAGAGACTCTGTCTCAAAAAAACAAAAAAAACCTCATCCACTATGAGTCAACTCTTGTAAGTATTGAGAAGTGCTGATCCAGTTTCACTCTTTTGTGGTTGACCAGTTCTCCCAGCACCATTTATTGAATAGGGATTCTTTTCTTCAGTGTAAGCTTTTGTTTGGTTTATTGAAGATTAGATAGTGATGTGAGGGTGGTTTCATGTCTAGGTTCTCTGTTTTGTTCCATATGTCTATGTCTCTATTTTTGTGCAAATAACATGCTGTTTTGATTACTGTGAACTTATAGTATAACCTGAAGCCTGGTAGACTGATGCTTCTGGATTTGTTTTTATTACTATGAATTACTTTTATTACTATGAATTACAGGTTTTTTTTTCTGGTTCCATACAAAGCAAAGAACTAGTTTTTCAAGTTCCTCAAAGTATGCTATTCGTATTTTAATGGCATTGCATTAAATCTGTAGATTGCTTTGGGTGGTATAGACATTTTAACAATGTGTATTCTTCCCAGCCAAGGTCATGGTATGTTCTTCCATTTGTTAATGTCTTTTGCTATTTCTTTTCTCAGAGTTTATATTTATAGTTCTTTCTGTAGAGATTCTTCACCTTCTTTGCTAACAAATATCCATATATTCCCAGGTATTTCATTTTTCATAAATGGTATTGTGTCCTTGATTTACTTCTCAACTTGTTACAGAAGGCTACTGATTTGTGGACATTGATTTTATACCCATGATGTTTCCATATTTCTTAATCATTTCCAGAAGTCTTGTGGTTGAGTCTCTGGGATTTTCAAAGTATAAGTAATATCTTACACAAAGAGCGAGTGTTTGACCTCCTCTATCCCCATTTAAATGCCCTTAATATCCTTCTCTTGCCTTGGCATTGGTTAGAACTTTCAGCACTATGTTGAATGACAGTGGTGATAGTGGACAATCTTGTTTGGTTCTTGTTCTAAGTGGGAATGCTTTCAGTTTTATTCTATTCAGTATGATATTGGCTGTTGGTTTGTCATAGATGTCTCCTATCAGTTTAAGAAATAGCCCATCTATGCCTAATTTCTTAAGTGTTCTTATCAGAAAAGGCTGCTGAATTTTATTGGATGCTTTTTCTGCGTCTATTGAGAGGATCATATGGTCTTTGTTGTTTCTTCTATCACATAATACTAAATTTCAAATGTTCAGAAGAGGAAGAACTGAAAAGTCTTCCTTTCACTTTGTCCTCCAACCACCTGGCTATTTCTATAAAGAGTTCTAGTAAGTTATTTTTGAGGAAACAGGAGCATAAGAATGGTATTGATATTTTTTTCAGTTTTGTCTTAAACTAAGTTCTTAAGTGGGTACAAAATTATAATTCTTTTTTTTTTTTTTGGGGGGGGGGGAGACAGAGCCTCAAGCTGTTGCTCTGGGTAGAGTTCCATGGTGTCATAGCTCACAACAACTTCCAACTTTTGAGATCAAGCAATCCTCTGGCCTCAGTTTTTCTATCTTAGTAGAGACAGGGTCTCACTTTTGCTCAGGCTGGTCTCAAATGTGTGAGCTCAAGTTATCCACCCACCTCGGCCACCCAGAGTGCTATGATTATAGACATGAACCACTGAGCCCAGCCCAAAATTATAATTCAAAAAGTTGATTTTTCAGGAAGGCACCTATAGCTCAAAGGAGTAGGGTGACAGCTCCATATACCAGAGGTGGTGGGTTCAAACCCAGACCTGGCCAAAAACGGCAAAAAAAAAAAAAGTTGATTTTTCTTTTATATGAAGTTGGCATAATTTATGGAGTAAGGCATTTGGTTTCACATTTGGAGTAGTTAGATATGTAATGTTGAGAGCTGGGCATTGTGGTGGGTGTCTGTAGTCCCAGCTATTCAGGAGGCTGAGGCAAGTGAATTGCTTAAGCCCAAGAGTTGGAGGTTGCTGTTAGCTGTGATGTTATGGCACTCTACCCAGGGCAACAGAGTGAGACTCTGTCTCAAAAAAAAAAAAGTGACATTGAGCAGTTAACATGAATTGGTTATGAAATAGCCCAGGAAAGAATGTTAGGATCAAACTAGACATACATGGGAGTGTGGCATTTTATTTTGCTTTACTACGGAGTTGGGAAACCCAAGTTACTTTCTTTGTCTCTTGGGCACAATGGAAAACTCAACAGCTCCAGCAGAACAACACATAATATCATGATGATAACATATATAAAAATGCATAGTTAAGTTTGCACGAGTGGAGGAACTAACTTCTAACTTGATTGAATGTACACCATTTTTATGAGTCAGAGTTCTTTGGTTGTAAGAAATAAAACAGATTCTGCTTAACCTAAATAGAGGGAATTTACTGGGAGGGTTCAGGTACTCAGTGTTTAGAAAAAAGGGTGGACAATCAGGTTTTGAAATGAACAGTTCTAATACAACTTAGGAGGTCCAGGATCTGGGCATGATAAAGAATGGTCACACATCAAAATTGGCTTGGGGGCCAGTGTCTGATGCCAAGGCAGGAGTCACTTCTGAGCTCAGGAGCTTGAGACCTGCCTGAGCCAAGAGTGAGACCCATTGCTAAAAATTGAAAAAATTAGTCTGGCATTATGGCAGGCACCTATAGTCCCAGCTACTTGGGAGGCTGAGGCACAAGGATCACTTCAATCTCGGAGTTTGTGGTTGCTGTGAGCTTGGTGGCTACCACAGTGTTCTAACCTGGGGCAACAGCGTGAGATTCTGTCTTAAAACAAAACAAAACAAAATTTGCTTTGGATTTTATTAGATTCTAGTACAAACTGTGTTCCTGATTATGGAGCATCAGATGACCACGCAACTAGAGCTACACATGGTGGTGTTACCAGATACAATGAGTGGTAAATTTGGATGGATTTATGGCAGTTTGAATCCAGTCTAAACATGTCCAGAGGCATTAATAAAATGGCTGCACATAGATCTCAAACTCCCGTGTTACCTGGCTCTGTTGCACCAATGCCCCTCCCTCAACTTTTACCCAGGCCACAAAGGAGAAGGGGAGTGTGTGGTTCCCTATGACCAAATAATGGAAGAAGAGATAACCTGGGTCCAGTTTACATATGAATTCACATAGCACATTAGTACTTACGTGATTGCTACTACATTACATCCCCATCCATAGAAAGAGAGTCTTGATAAGAAATTCTTCCTGTAGGTAGTGTTATGAATAGTACAAATGGTCCTTCACTTAGTGTGGAGAGAGAATTGTACTTTGGTGTAGATATTCAGGGACTCTGGGGTAGGCAGGAATGGTATTGCTGGCTTGTCAGGGGTCTGGAAGGAACAAAACTGAAAGATTGTCTTGGGAAGGCATCCTGGCATTGGCTCTCCCATGTTCCTTTCCTCACTCTTCTATTCCTTCACTCCTGCTTCCCTAGAATTGCAGGAATTTTAATAAGGTGGTATCACATGAACTTTTGCCTCAGGATGTGTTTTGAGAGGATCTCTGAGAAAATCAGAAAACTATTTATTGGCAAATTGGCTTCTCAGACTAAATTATATAGGCCCTGCCCAAGCAATGATAGATGTCAAGTGATAGCTCAAGCTATTTTTATGACTGTTTCCCTTATCAGAGAAAGAAAATAAAGAGAAGCTCATTCAAATTATTTCTGATAACTTTCAAGTATACCTTTTCTCTGAAAATATCTCTACAAAGTTAACCATTTATAAAATAATTGGTCTAGTTGTCAGTGATAGAAACTTGTTAGTGAACAGAGTAGATAAGAAAATTGTCACAGCAACAAAAAGAAGCTGCCTCATTCTCCTTTCTCTGAGAAAAATCAATATGTAATCAACATTTTAATATTTTTCTTTAAAATTTCCCAAAAAGTTGAATTTGACTATTTCTCAATACTGTCAACTCTGTTGAAAACTTAAGCAAAGAATGTAAGTATCTTTAAAGTATTTTTCCCACTTCTGCTCCTTGATGAGTATGATGTTAAACAACTGTTAACTGTCTCCTCAATTTAGTCTTTGGCATATCTCCTTTTAAGAACTTCCAAGGTGAGAGGTGGAGCAAGATGGTGGCCAAGTAACAGCTTCCCTGCAACTGGGCACTGTGAGTCTAGGGAGATAAGATTCCAGGCATCTCTGGTTGGTGGGATCTGCCTATAATCATCCCTTTGAGGATACAGGGAGTCAGCAAGGGATTTCTGGATCCCAAGAGGAGGACAAAAACAGTGGAAAACTGGCAAGTAGTTGTGTGTGTTCGATTGACCTAATCCCGCTGGCAGCCATAAATACAAGCAGCAGTGAGACTACAAACCAAAAAGGTCTTACCTGGGAACTGTTTCAGTGTTTTTGGAATTGACACACAGTTGAACTGCCTTGGGGAGAGCTTAAGAAGGAGTGCGGAGAACTTTGGACATTGTCTAGGGCTCCAGACTGAGCCACTGAGCTGATGCAGCTAATAGTGTTCAGATGTGGGCCGCAGGGAGCCATTGTTAGAGAACTGTCCCAGCAAGCTCCGCCCTCAGGGTCACAGAGCAAGGATCGGGCCGGAGCTAGTAACCTAGCGACTGAGCAGCGTAAAGGTGGGGACTGAGCTGCCTTACAGCCTTAACCCTCAGGGGAAGAGTGAGATCTGTTTTGGCACACTGCAGCCTTGGGCTATTGCCCTTGGTAGAGTGCCGTGGTATCACAGCTCATAGCAACCTCAAACTCCGGAGCTTGGCACTGCCCGGAACTCCATAAGAGCTGTACTGCGACCCCTGACCCATGACATGGGCCCACTGGGCCTCTGCATGCCATGACCAGGAACTGTGGGAGCCGCGCAACCCTGTGTCCTCCCTCCTGTACCATCTCTGCCTCCACACCAGCCCGCTTATCTGGCCAGAGACTCTGGTAGCTGCGTGTCCTCCAGAGCCCTCCCTGGCTCTGCACAGAGCCCTTCTCCTGGCCAGAGACTGCTGTATCTTTGGGCTCTCTGTGCCAAAGTCACTGGGCACCAGGCATTCCCAAAACCGTGAGCATCACCTCCCTCCCTGTTGCTGGATCTGGGTGTGTCACACTCTGGAGCTGCTTCCATAACCAGAACTCCCTGGCTGGGGCAACCCCAGAGGAACTACACAGGGTCACTCCCTACAAAGATCCAGCAACAATAGAGCAATACCACTAGGGTCTAATCTTGGAGAGACACCTCCCCAACTCTGAGGATGGCCAGTGGCAACGGTGAAAAACAATCATGAGGAGAAATCAACAGAAAAACTCTGGCAATATGAATAAGCGGAGTAGATCAACTCCTCCAAGGATCAATGGGGCAGACACAGCACAAAATCTCATGCAAAAACAAATAGCTGAGATGTCAGAAATCGAATTCAGAATCTGGATAGCAAATAAGATTGAATTAGACTTCCAAGCAGTAACACAAAAGATATCTCAAGAATTCAATGAATTCAAAGACCAAATGACCAAAGATTTTCACACATTAAGACAAGAAATTGCAGCCCACAAAGATCTGAGAAACACAGTAGAATCCCTCAATAACAGAATGGAGCAAGCAGAAGAAATTTCTGACATTGAAGACAAAGCTTTTGAACGCTCCCAAACTCTCAAAGAGGAAGAGAAATGGAGGGCAAAAACAGATCACTCTATCAGAGAGCACTGGGATAATTCAAAGAAAACCAATATTCATCTTATAGGGATCCCCGTAAGCAATGAAGTGGCTTCACAAGGCACAGAGTCTCTTTTCCATGAGATTATAAAGAAGAACTTTAAAGACATGCCAAAAGATTCTGAAATTCAGTTAGCAGACAGTTTCATAACTCCAGCACGACTCAACCCAAATAAGACATCCCC